>QJNU01000243.1:0-68785 GCA_004154915.1 Monosporascus ibericus
ATACAACTTTAAGTAGCTTAGCTCCGGAACACATATGGGCCGATCAGTAGGTGACCTTTCCGTATATGGGGTGCGCTACGCACCCCCCAGCTAGCTGACACACCCCTTCAACGCCTTAAAGTCTTCACGGCGTTAATCGTCACACTTCATCACTTCCTAGAGCCATAGCTGTCCATTTTACCTCTCCTCCGGCGATTAAATCCTTTTGATTAGTTAATTCCTCGTTTAAAATAACCTTTAAAGCTTTCTTCCGCTGGTTTAAGGCTTTTATGATATTTATTAATCTTAACTGCTTTTTAAAATTCCTGAAGGCTTTTCGTAACAGGGCTTTAATTAGTCCATCAGCCAGTATGTCGCCTGTAAGCGTATAATCCACTTTGATCAGGTCCCTTTTTGCTGCCTTTCGCAGCCAGTGGTTGTATATATCCACGTACCGTAGCTTTATCTGTAGAAGTGCGATGTCGGCGTTAACTAGCCGTATGGTTTATTGATTATCGCATTACATATTTAGCGGTCCTATATTGAAACCGATTTCTAATTCTTTAATTAATCGAGAATTAAATAAGGCTTTTTTAGTAGCTTGTATAAAAAATAATAACTTCGTTTCGGTTATAAAAGTAATTATTATGTTTTATTTATTCGCCCGCCATCTTATCACTTTTTTAAAAAGTTTTATTACATAAGCTTGGGAATTTTTTTAATCGATTGTATTATCTGCAAAAAAGGCGTTATTCCAAGTATTTATCGAGTCCTCGCCACCGAACTGCAACGTTAACATCTTGATACCGATCAGATATAATATAACTTTATTAATAACGTTATAATATGCGTTATTAAGGTTTTGGTTAAATCGTACGAATCGGAATATTACAAAGGATATATTAGATTACGTATTAACTGTAATATATAAGATGAAATTAATTTTTTTCTGGTATCTGTTTATTAAGTTTAAATAGGCCAGATCAAAATTTGGTAATAATTTAATGCTTATTATTAATGTCTTTAAGAAGTTATTTAAATTTTCTTTAAGGATTAAGTTAATTAGTTTGTTTATAAAGTTAAATTAGGATAGCTAGATTTTCCTATTAGGTTTATCTTTAATTATTTCGATTTTAAGGAATTATTATAAATTTTTACCACCTATAAGGGTATATCGTTCCTGTATTTATTGGATTAATTAATCGATAAGGTTTTGATATTTTTTACTGTACGTAGTAATTATGTCGTCGACGTAGAAAAATAAAAGCATCCCTTAACGAAGGAAATAACATGGTTCGTAAGGAACGGGGTTAAGTCCCAAATTTTTAAATATACTAATGAAATCCTTTTGCCAAAATAAAGGCGATTTTTTCAGTCCGTATAATGCTTTTTTAATCAGGAATATCTTGCCACGTTATGGGTATCCTGGGGACGTTTTTATGTATATTTTATAAAATAAGTTCGCGTTAACGAAAGCGTTTATAACGTTATACTGCTTAAGTTTTAGGTTAAACTTAACCGTAATAATAATTAAAGTTCGAAACGATTTTCTAGTAAGTGTGGATGCATATATATTACCGTATGCGTTTTTAAGTTATTAATTATCTCGTACGACGAAACGGGCCTTATATTTCTGAAATTAATTATGTTTATTAAATTTGTAAACGTATACTTATATACATTTTAATACTTATTTTTTTTTAGTAAATAACTAATTAATGGTTTTTTAGGACTTTATTTCCTTATGATTTTGTAAGTAAGCCGTTTCGGCGTTACGAAACATTTTTTTTAACGGGTATATACTTAGTTTTTTATGGCCTTATGGCGGTAATAGCAAGTTTCGCTTATGTACCCGGTTTAATAACTTAGGTAACGTTTTTATTTTTGTTATATTAAAGCCTTTCCGATTAAGGCGGCGCGTATTTCGGGTTTTTAATTTCCCTAAATTTCCGTAACTTACCGGCCGGTTATTACGCATATTTATAAAATAAGTTATTCGTTTTATATTAAATACGGTTTTTTAGATTTTGTAATTATTTTTAATAATATTTTTTCGGTTCGGAACGTACGGGGAACTTATGTTTATAATCCGTAAGGTACTTTCGTTTTTTACCGTTACTTTATGTTAAATAAAAAAACGGAAGCTTAAGGTTATTTTTATTACTTCCGCCGGCGTAATGATCGTAGTAATTATTAGTATAAACGCTAATGGCGGTAATAGTCCAAAGGTCGGAAATAGTTCGAATAAAGCGGTTATATAAGGATGATTAATTTTATGCGAACAAATTTATTTTCCCTTATCCCGTACGTCTTTTTCGCCTATGTTACCTTAAAATTATCTTTCTGATTTAGCCGGTAATTAAATCCCGCTTAGGTTTTTATCTTTTTTTTGGATATATATTAGGTAGTTATTAGCTTGATTAGGTATTTTTATTTATCGGAACAATATTTGCAGTTTATCTTCCGTAACGTAAAGAAGGTCGTTTTTAAGGTTTTTAATATTACTAAAAAAAGTAATTTCCTTATTAAATTGTACGTTTCGAATAACGATAACTTTATTCGTTAATAGGTTCCAAATTTTATAAATATTTATTAATCGGTAACCGACGAAAAAGCTAATCCATACTTTAGGATTTAATTTTTAAAGCTTTTGTTCTTTTTTTATGGCGGTAATCGTTATAACGTAAGCCATATAATTATAAGTACGTAAATAAGCTTTTTAGGGTTTCCGATTAAATATTATAACGCCGTTTTTATACGTTAAATAAATATAATAAATCTTATATGGAATTTATTAAAAAAAAGAATATTTAAGGATACGGTTATATAAATATATTACCGTTTTAAAGATATATACGATTAAAAACGTTAATAATTTAGCGTTACTTCGTATTGTAATCGCTTTTTCCTTAATTATATTTTTTAAACGTTTTGTACCCCCGTTTTAGGCCTAAGTATGTAATGCTAAAGGTTTAAGTTTAATATTAAAAGGAAACGATTAAAATATATCTTAAAATTGGTAATTTTTCAAGATTTCGTTATCGCATTCGATTACTTATAGGAAAATCTTATTTTAGTTCTTTAGGACTTTTAAAAGGTATTAAAACGTTATAATTAATATATTTTGCTTTCGGTTTTTTAGGTAAATATCCCAAATAAAGCCTAAATATTTATCGGTAACGAATATAACGTATTTATATCCTTTAAGGTTTTTTTCGAAATTAGTGAAGTCGACGGCGATTCTTTGGCCTAATCGGGATGCTCCCTTTTAAAGTTTGTAATGTATTTATTTTTTCGCTTTCGTCTTATTATATGTTTAACATTCGATTATTATAAAATTTTTTAGTCGGATTTTTTTAATATAAAATTATAATTGGGCGATTATTTCGGGGCCTGGATGGTTTAAGCGTAAATGCCATATAATATCGTTATTTATGCGTAATTATCTTTTCGTCCATAAATTAACGTTTCGTCTGTAAGTTGTAAAGGTTACATAAAAGGTAACTGCGTTAATATTTTCGATAACGAATTGATTAAATTTGTTTGTTAACGTAATTATAACTTAATTATACTTATTTCGAATATAGTTATTAATCCTTTAGTTATCCCATTAATAACCTTTTTTCCGGAGCTATCGGAATAATATTAGATTATATGCGAATTTTTCGTAATAAGCCATATTATAAAATTGCAACGTTTTCGTACCGCTAGGGTTTTAAAATAACATATTAACCTTTCCGTACCCTTTAATCGGGACGAAATTTTTACCTGCGTATATTCCGTTATTTTATACGGTTGGTTTAAAATTCAGGAATTTGTTAATAAGGTTAAAGATATATATCGTAAATTTTAAGTTTAGGATGGATGAATTCCTTAAGGGGTAAAACGAAACGTTTATAACGTTATATTAATTAATGATTAGGAAATATGTTAGGATTCGTTTTATTCCCTTTAGGAGTTAATTTATTTTTATAATTAATTTTTTCATAGTTTTCGATAAGCGGTTAATTTTTTCCTTTAAGGATTAATCGGCAATTATTCGGTTTTAAATAAATAATTTTAAACTTTCGTTAAATCGGAAACCTTTTAAAACTTTATTAAGGAATATATAAAAGTATTAAGTTAACTTATAATAATTACTTAAGTACGTTTTATACCGTATACCTTATATATTTAACTTTTAACGTTTTCGTTTGCTAACGTTTCGGTCCGTATGGGAATTTTTACGATTACCTCGTTTCGGCGTTTATACCGGAATCCTTTTTTATAGCTAAAAGTTAATAAGTTTAATTTTTTTTTAATCGGGGTTATTTTAATTAATAAAATCCGCGGGAATTCCGTAAAACGTAAAAAACGTTACTTTAACGTTTTTCGATATAAATAATTAATAAGTTATAACTTAATAATTTAAAAAGTTAGCTATTACCTTTTGGTAATTAATCGTACCATTATCGATCTTTACTTTCTTTATTATTTAAAAAGTTATTATCCAGGTTTTTATGATAAAAGCCAAAGCTATATACAAATCGTTAACCCATATAATCGTTATATTCGTTTTTGGGATATTATATCGCTATCCTTAAACTATAATCTTTTATTATCTTACGATCCATTCGTTTAACTTCTTGCCAGACTTTAAGGCTTATTTTAGCTTTTCGTAATACTTTCGTTAGGTATTAATCAATAACCTGCCGTTATATACCTTACCGGACTTAATTAGTTTAACGTACCATTTTCGTAAATTTTTCCCTAAAAAAAGATTTATTCCCTTAATCGTTAAAAATATAAACTTTAAAACCTATTTCGTAAAATCGTTAATACCCTTACGGAAAGTATCGTATTTTCGATCCTTATAAATATATGCTATAAATTCCTAATTATAAGCTTATTTATTTTCGGTCGTTATCTTAAAAACGTTCGTAAAATAACTTATAAGGTCGACGTTTTCGAATATATTATCGGAAGTTAAGGTATTATTTCGCGTTTAAGGACGAACTCGTTTCTTCGGATATAAAGCTATATCGGGTTTTATAAATCTAACAGGCCACGAACGTAACTGATCAAGATTGATAAAGTCCCAAATATTAAACGCGTACGTTTTAAATTAAAATTCGCTTTTAAAACGGTCCTAATCCTTAGGTCCCTGGTAAATAACTTGGGATACCGACTATACGGTCACCATTGTTACTATTAAAGTATATTAATAATTTCTACTAATATACAGCCTATATCGTCTTAACAGTAACTGATCAGTTAATATTTACGCGAATTAAGCGAATAAGATTCTTAATTATCAGATATAGGGGATATCAGTTGTGTTATTGTATTCGGTCAGTTGCAGGTGCTGTTACACTCATACAACTTTAAGTAGCTTAGCTCCGGAACACATATGGGCCGATCAGTAGGTGACCTTTCCGTATATGGGGTGCGCTACGCACCCCCCAGCTAGCTGACAAGAACCACCTTGGTTCCTGGTATCGAGAACACCTATTACCACCCGATTGGAAGCTCGGTATAAACCATAATGGCTGGATAATAAACGAATTAGATCTAGAATGAATTCAGCATTTCGACAAACATACCCGAATACATACGAAAGGATTGAAGCGTTTCCTTATCCTTAACGGCTACGAAAGCCACCATTTAATAAAATTCGAAAAATACTGCGCGAATAACGGTATTGTTACTTTTTGCATACTTACGCATTCCTCCTATCGGTTTTAACCTTTTAACGTATCCTACTTTTTTATGTTAAAGCGCGTTTATTCGTTATATATCGAGAATTTGATGTAACGTTACCATACCCATATCGCGAAAAAAGACTTCCTTTTCGGCTTCTACGACGCGTTTAAAGCTGCCATAACGTCCGATAACATCAAATCCGGATTTACAAAAGCCGGACTTATTTTATTCGATCTTAATAACGTCCTATCCGACCTAAAAATTCCTCCAATTATACTTATACAACCCGTTTCACCGTTTACTTCTGCCGGTTCTAATCTTTCGCCTTTTGCGAAAATCCTTATAAATATCCGTAAAATAATAAAATAAAAACGTTATTTACAAAAAAAGATTAAAAATTATTAAGGTAGCTCGCCGACAAGAATCGTTAAATCGGTTAATCTATTAGCCAAAAGTTACCTAATACTTTGGCATAAAGTTATTCTCCTAAAATAAAAAGTTACCTAATTACGCGAAACTAACTACACCCTTAGCAAACGCCGCAAAACTAAAAATAAACGTTTTTAGGAAGAAGGAATACTTACTATATAAAAAGGATAAACTTTTCTAGCCGAAAAGGAAGGGGGTGGTAAAAAAATGCAGTTAACAGCGGTTAAAGGTAATCGTCGCAAAAGGGTTAAGACGAAAAAACGGAAATATGGCGTCTACGGCAAGCCCGGACATAATACGCGTACTTGTAAAAAAGTTGTAAATACGACTAACGAAAAAAAATCCGATTAATTTGAACTAATTAAATATGTTGTGGTTAAGTTATTTAGATTAATTATTGCGAAATGCAAAAATCCGCGCAGTTCGCTTATGCGCGCAGCTTGCTTGTGTTATACGTTATTTAACTTAATTAACTAAAATAATATTTTTTTAAGTTAATTTTTATTATATTATATTATATTATATATTTACTTTTATATTAATAAAATAATATAAATTTGTAAAAAAAAATCGCTTTTATAAAAACCTTTTAAATTATTTTATATATTTACTTAAATTTATATATTGTAAGATAAGGGATAGCTGTGAGCTAGAGTAAGGTGATCGCCAACCAGTCGCAGAGTGAATTCCAAGAAGTGAGTGTATTAGGTTACTTCCATCTGGCGTGCTCCATTAGTTGCCAGATGGTTATTTATGCTAGTGGGTGGGTCGGCGACTAGTCGGTTACTAATCGCAGACCCCTAGGAGCTGTATCCTCACATATATAAACTTATCGACTACCTATCGGATTTGCCAAGGACCTATTAGGTACCTAATGGGTCCTTGGCATTACCCGCGGGTACCCGCCAATTTCGATGGGTAGTCGATGGGTACCCATTCCCTCACCCTAATTTTGGCAGGATTGCCCTATTCCGAGTAATGACGCTACCGTAGATGGGAACACCGAGGGTATCATGCACTCCACCTGGCGTCTGCACAAGGTGTTACCTCGATTATCCGCTACTCGTCGAAGAGCGGAATCTCTGGAAAGTCAGCGTCGACGAACCAGACCACCCCGGACTCCGCCATTGGTCTATTCGACCTGAGACGAACGCCATCACCATTCGACAACGGCCCTGAAGAAACTGGGTGCTGATTCTAATTTCCCCATGCCGGGCGATATCACCCGACCTCCAGGGAACGACCAGTCATTCGCCTCATTTCTCATTCATGCACAGCGATGGGGAGAGGCTGCCAGACTAGTTGCATTCGGAGCCCCACTGACGTCCCTCAGTCTGAAACGCTACCAGATGCGTCCCGGAATAGGACGTGGAAAACAGTTCAATGTTCACGAACGGAATATATTCGCCGAAATTCCCCTTGATAGAGATTGGATCACTCAAACGACATCGGAGGCGCGGGGGGGTCAGGCCGAGGGGCCCAGTGCTCCGGCGATGTGCCGGCAAAAGCGGTCTGGGTACTAGACTTGAGTGTCGCATTCCTCCATTCAATGTGATATTAATGTGATAATGGTGGATACTGTCACACCTTCAAGTTTGGGTGAGTTGCAGGGATCAGAACTGGCATGCTTATCCGTCGGCAATGGTCTTGCATATCCGAGACCAATGCTTTTCCGATGCTTTCAGTTGTGGGTGAAAACGGTCCGTCAAATTGGCTTCGGAAACAGGTCGAGACGGAGACATTATACGCACTGTACCCGTTAGCCGTTTCCGTAGCTTATAGAGAATATATACTTTTTCAAGGCATCATATCGACCTTCTCGTTTTCTTGATGTCAACTCAACGTATGTGAAAAAAGAAGCTTCGCACGAGAAGTGAAACTGGTAACTGGGAGAGTGACCGAAAACGGAGGGCATGACCCGTAGCACCGCACACTGAGCAGTGAGGAACGTACCTCCGAGCGGGTGGACGGATACCCCCCTGACACCATCCAGAGACCTTTAAGTATCCCGACCTTCCCCAGGACCCCGTGTATACCTCTCCGCGAAGAAAGACCATGCGCTTCGAATCTCCATCCAAGAGCAGCCATTATGTCGCTTCCCAAAGTTCCACCAAGCGGGGTCTGGGCCCCAGCAATCACCTTCTTCGACCACAGCACTGACACGCTGGACACGGAATCCCAGGCAAAATTCTACTCCTACTTGTCAAAATCTGGTCTCGCTGGGCTTGTAATACTCGGGACCAACTCCGAGACCTTTCTGCTGACGCGTGAGGAACGGAAGATGCTTTTGGAAACCGCTCGGAAAGCATGCGGACCATTATACCCTATCATGGCCGGCGTAGGCGGCCATTCCACGAAGCAAGTCTTGGAATTTATCGCGGACGCGGCTGATGCCGGCGCGAACTATGCCTTGCTTTTACCCCCAGCCTACTTTAGCAAGCAGACGACACCGGCCGTGATCGACAACTTCTTTAATGACGTTGCCAGGGAGAGTCCGCTCCCCATTGTTATTTACAATTTCCCGGCTGTTTGCAATGGCATCGATCTAGACTCGGCGACCATCGCTGGCCTGGCCAAGACGCATAGCAACATCGTCGGCGTAAAGCTGACCTGCGGAGCCGTGGCTAAGATTACGCGTCTTACGGCCGAGCTTCCGTCGGAACGCTTCGCGACGTTCGGAGGACAGTCGGATTTTCTGATCGGCGGCTTGGCTTCCGGCTCCGCGGGAACCATCGCGGGGTTTGCGAACGTATTCCCTAAGACTATCGTGCAGATCTACAACCTGTACAAGGAGGGGAAGTTCCAAGAGGCAATGGACTTGCATAAGAAGGCCGCGCTTGCGGAGCAGTCTTGCAAGGCTGGTATTGCGTCCGTGAAGTACGCGGCGGCTCTTAACACCGCTAAGGCCGCGGGGGTTGAGGGGCCTTTGGAGAAGTTGAAGCCAAGACGGCCCTACACTGCGCCCTCTGACGCGGCAAAGAAGGTCATTGAGTCGCAAATTGCAGGCATAGTGAGCATCGAGGCAAGTCTGTAGCCGAGTATGCCGGGTGATAAGTATGGACTCACTAAACACTTCAGCTTTAGAATTAATCGCATTTCGCATAATGGAATCTAGGTGCAGTTGCATTGTTTAGAGGACCAAGTTCCGACTGAAGGACCCTGTCCAGATCGGTGTGGTATTCGGAGGAGTTTGAGAAGCTGCTGGTATTGGAACGACCACGGGGTTTGTTGGGGGGGGAGGCTATCGGTCTGAGGCGGGATGGATTCGGCGACGGCGCTGTAAACATTATCCTAAATAAGTGTATCTTCAGGCTTGTCGACAAGCCCGTATATAGGAGACGGTCAGTACAGTCGAAGTAGAAGTTGTCAGAGAAAATTGCCGAGTTCAGGCTCAATGAGTTGCTGAATATTGACTTTCCACTTATCTCAAAACAAAGCAGAGGGCCCGGAAGTATTCGAAGTGTCGATGGGCAGACGGACGAAGATATCCTCGAGCTCAATGATGTCAGTGCACATGCTCGTCGCTGTTTGGGCAGGGATGTACATTATGTCGTCTCCGAGACCGCACAAGATGGACGGAAGCGAAAAGGGGCGCTTCCCTACCTAGCCAAGATCGCAGAAAACCCAGACGGCTTAGGATTTGGCAAGAACTAGATTGGGCGCCAGCAGGCTGGCCAGGCTCACCGGAAAATAGTGCATGGTGACGCGTGGCTTACCGTACCCAGTCCTACAGAACCTAGAGAATGTCCGATTGTCAACTTGAGCATGAAATTCATCCACGAACGCCGAGAGCCTTGGAAAGCGGATCCCTATGGCCATCGCCCTATATACGCAGCACTCGCAGCCAACCTCGCTTCGATTCGCCAGATGGAAACGCAATCATGCCAGCCATGAATGCTCGAAATATTGATGGGAAACCAGATCAAGTAACCGTATGAGAGCTCTGAACTGGACAAACCCGCGTCTCGATGTCAATTTCATGTTAGATAGCGAGCTAATGATTTAGCACTGCCAATATCCATAACAACATGCCCGCCTTACAGTCTTTTATCTCACCACTTCGGGATTTTGGCGGAAAAGTCTGGTTGGAACTTTTTCATATAGGTAGTGTCATCCCGCTTTCGCAACCCACAGTCGAGGTACTGCCGGTGAAGCCGTGCCAATTTCTCTCTGTCGAGTGCGACCCCTAACCCGGGCGCAGTGGGCACAACCACACCGCCGTCCACCCACTTTAGAGCGCCATCGAGAATAACATCCTCATCACGACGCTTCCACGGCCAGTGGGTATCGCAGGCGTAGTCGAGATTAGGGGTTGCAGACGCCAGATGCGTCATGGCGGCGAGCGAGATACCCAAGTGGCTGTTAGAATGCATCGAAAGCCGCATGCCCCAGGTCGCGCAGATGGCTGCCAGAGTCTGAGACTTTCGCAGGCCCCCCCAGAAATGGTGGTCGGATAAGATGACTTGGACGGCATCTTGCGATATGGAAGCAGGGAGGTGGGCAAAGGCAACCACGGCCATATTCGTAGCCAAGGGCATCGATGCCTCCTTGGCCACGGCGGCCATGCCTTCAATTTCCGGGGCTGGATCCTCCAAGTACTCGACAATGCCTTCCAACTCCTTGGCAACCCATTTAGAGGTCTCAACGGTCCACGCAGCATTGGGATCAAGCCTCAGCGGCACACCGGGAAATGCGGCATGCAATGCTTTGGCAGCTTCGACCTCCTGAGCTGGTGGGAAAACTCCACCCTTTAGCTTGATCGCCTTGAAACCATATTCATTCATGATCTTCTGCGCTTGTTTCACCACGCCCGCTGGGTCAAGTGCTGGGCCATACTCATCGTCTGGCTCGCCTGGGTGTCCTCCCCACTTGTAGAAGAGGTATGCTGAGTACGGGACATTGTCTCTCACACGGCCGCCGAGCAAGTCGCTCACGGGTATGCCCGCCAGCTTGCCCTGTATATCGAGGCATGCAACCTCAAAAGGGGCAAAGACTTTATCAGCAACAGATGCTGTGGTGACCATGCCGGCCATACCATCCCCCCCAGTGCTGATGTCGCCTGCTTGACAGTCCACACATATTTTGTAAATGGAATTCGTATCATGCACTGAGAGGCCTTTGATTTGTTCGGCTGCTCTTTGCAGGCGACCCAGGTGGGTTGAGTCGCCGTATGATTCGCCCAAGCCACAAGTATCATCTGTGACGACCTCGATAATGCTGCGTAATGCGAATGGTTCGTGCACACCGACACTATTCAACAGGGGCATATCATGGAATGCCACCGGCGTGATGAAGATATCTTTGATAATGGCACGTTGAGACATGGTTTCTATGTACAAGATTATGACCATTCGGTTGGACACACGATGCTGCAAGCTTCAGAAAGCCGGGAACATATGTAACTAGATGGACCGATCTCTTACTTAAGGGTTAAATGATACCGGTTAAAATCGCGGCCTCCGTGTCTGTGGGATATGAGCTTGCTTCGACGTGAAGCTACGGCCGGGATCGCATGACTCGAAGGGTTACCCACCAGCCGCTGGAGCGGATACGGATACAGTACGGATGACGCTGTGATTGGACGCTTATCCGGATCGTCCATCTAGCTACACGGAAGTGGTTGATCTGCCGCCCTCCTCATCCTTGAATGCATTTCCGCGCTGCGAAGACCTCCATCCCCGCATCTGGGGATGAGAGGCCAACTAAGAATCAGGTAGCCAAGACTGGGGTAGCGATGCTAGCTAGGGACTGGGTCGCAACCATATGCGGGGATTGCACCGAAGTTCCAACGGTGCGTATGCCGTGTGCAGGGGTGTTTCCGAAGATGCTCGGAATATATATATGGTGCAATCCCGCTGATGGTCGTCATGGAGTTGTCTCAAAGCAACACCGTTCTAGGCTTGTCCAAGTTGAAGGCCCGCCCTATAGCACTCAGTTTCTCATAACCATGGCTCCGGAGATGTCAGTCGGGAAGGATGATGTTGATAGCATCGACCAGAAGCCTACTCATGTAGAGAGTGCATCTCGACCCATTGAGATTGGCACCTTTCGTGTCTTGGGCCTAAATCCCGAAGATGCCGAGTTCTATTCCAACTTCCCGGAGCAGAGGCGAAAGAGGGTCTTTCGCAAGGTGAGACCCATCAGTCCTTCGTAGCCAAGATAGCAGCGGCTAACATCCCATGAAGGTTGATGTTCGACTCATCCCTATGTTGGCAGCTCTGTATTTGATCTGCCACATCGATCGCGCCAACATTGGCAATGCGAAGATTGAGGGCATGATCGAAGACCTGGGCATGACTGGCGTGCAGTACAACACTGTTTTATCAATCTGTGAATACATCCCCGAGACCTTCGCTTCGCGCTGCTCAGCGACTTTGGGGTGAACGTGCTGATATACGGTATCACAGTCTTCATCCCTTATGTTCTGTTCGAAGTTCCCAGTAATATTCTGCTCAAGAAATTCGAGCGCCCCTCCACGTACCTTGGCGTCCTCGTTCTTGGCTGGGGTATTATAATGACATGCACAGGCTTGGTGAAGGACTTCGGTGGTCTGATGACTACCCGGGTCCTGCTCGGTATTTTCGAGTCAGTTCATGCATGACCTGTTGGCTTCCCGCGCTAATATCTTGGATAATAGGGCTGGCTTCTTCCCTGGCGCCATCTATCTTTGCTCTCATTGGTACATGCCCAAGGACTTGTCGACTCGGATTTCATACTTTTACTGCGCAAGCGCCCTCTCTGGTGCCTTCTCAGGCCTGCTGGCTGCGGCTATCGCCCAAATGGACGGTGTTGCCGGACTTGAGGGATGGCGGTGGATCTTCATCATAGAAGGCCTCGCTACCGTAGTACTCGGTATTGCATGTTTCTTCCTGCTCGTCGACACTCCCGCTCTATCCACGCGCTGGCTGGAGTCTGAAGAGATCCGATACTTGGAGCTTTCCATCTTCATCAAGCAAGGAGGAAAGTTCCATGAGGAATCCGGCGTCAAAATGAGGGACCTCAAGATGGTGCTCATGAACTGGAGGGTTTACGTGCAGTCTTATTTCTTGCTGTGCCAGTCGGCTCTTTCTTATGGTAGGACTACTCTTCGATGGGCCGTGAGCCGTCATGGAGCGTTGATTTAACTCAAATATGCGAACAGGTACCAAGTTCACGCTTCCAACCATCACCAAAGCCATGGGTTTCAGCGCAACCAATGCCCAGCTTACATCTGCTCCTCCATATGTTGCCGGCGCGATATCGGCTATCGTCTTTGCGCGAATCTCCGACCGCTTCTACTGGCGAATGCCTTTTGTGGTTATATCCCTGACGATTGTTACCATTGCCTATGCTATTCTCATATCACTGCAGGGAGCCCTCGAAGCAAAGAGGGGTCTAGCCTACTTCTCGGTCGTTTTTGCCGTCATAGGCATATACCCCATTCAAGCAGCGGCCGCCTCTTGGAACGCAAACAACATTGCCCCTGCTTCCCGACGAGTCATTGGTATTGCGCTCATGAACTGCGTCGGCAACGTCGGCGGCATCGTGGGTAGCTTTATGTATCTCGAGAGTGAGAAACCCAAATACTACACCGGGTTCGGTCTCAGTTTGGCATTGGGTGGAACCGGAATCGTTGTTGCTCTTTTGCTGGAGTGGAGTTACAAGGTGGCAAATGCACGTAAGGCCAAGATTTCGGAGGAGGCGAGAGCCAAGTACACCGAGGAGGAATTGTTCGACATGGGGGACAAATCCCCATTGTTCAAGCATGTGCTGTAAATGGCTTAGTTGAGGAAGAGCAGGTTGAGAAGGGAAATTCGTCAGCCAGCAGCTAGGTTATTACGTTGCTGCCGCAGACTTAGTCGATGCGCTCATACATATCAACCCCGAGGATACAGTCTATGTGCATAACTAGGGTTTGCTACAGGAGACATTGTTGCGAACGGAGAACGGCAGGGGTATGACCGATGAGCAAGTTGTCAGCTTCGTCGACGCTTATGGAAGCGCGACGATACCTTGAAGATTGTAGCATGGAAAACTGGCCAGATTAATTTAACCGTATGATACGCGTGCCTTCTTCATCGACTTGGGCTAGCTGTAATGTGTACGTAGTCTACGATTTTCTATTTTACCGTTCGTTATACAGGAGTACGACCTGTTGCTGCTCCCAAAAGTATGATTTATCTACGCGTCAGGACACCCAGGAGCTACACTGTAGCTTCTCAAGGCGCTGGCAGTCGCCACGAACAATTTGAGGCCAGGCGTAATTACGGCTTCAGCTTCTGTGGTGTAATAGGGGGATCCAGGGGGTGATCGATGTGCGTACGATTTACTCACATGGGTTGCGATATGTCATTGAAACATTCGCCTTGGTTTCATTCCCTTCACAAGCTCAGTACGTTAAGACAAGGGCATATGTCCTCCACTGATTGCCCCGAATTCAATGATGATCAAGCTGGTTCGGGGGGGTTTAAAGGAATACGGTTTCATTTTCTTACAATACTTCCAGATCAGAAGTCCAACCAAAAAGCACCTATTCTTTCTACAAGCTTCTGGCCCTTTGCACCCAGGATTCCACAATGGAGACCCATTCTGCGAAGTGAATTAAGGCCTAATCATAGATCGCGGTGTTGATGGTGCGAAAAAAGGCCGGGTAGGATCGGGCCGCCCCATTTTTCGGAACTCAGTGTGGGTGTCGGAAGCCGCCGGGCCAGAACCAAGAGACTGACTGACATGCCACACCGCGCCACTTTGCATGAAACCAATTGCTTCCGCTGTCGCGCGTTTAATGAATTGCCGGGGAATTTCTACTCGCCCTTCAGATCTTAGACGTAACGCCAGATTCCGCGGGTCACCTGGCCCGTTTCCAAGCCGCTGTGTCCCCTTGCATCAGACCATTGTGAATTGTAACTACGGAAGAAAACTGACCCACCTTTAGTGCCATAGTGAAAACCCCTATCGGGCATGGCCCCTATAAGACGCCCGCAGCCCGATCACGATACAGACTTATGGAAAGGCAGTCATCGCATCAATATCTACATCTCAGAACAACTCATTAAAGCGACCATTCAATTATCACATTCACCATATCATGACTACCAACTCATACGGCTCTGCACTGCCAAGGTTTGACTTCGAACCTCTGAGACCAGTCGCGAGGGCGAGAGTCGCTAGGGCATTGCCCTTGACAGTGGGGTAAGCAGCCTTCTAAGTATCCCATCAAAAGATATCAGTGACGGTGCTAACACCATTCAGCATATACGCGGTGCCTTTCGCTGCAGCAGGTCTTAGTTAGTTTCTCTCTGCTTATATACCCGATTTTGAGGTTCGACTCTTCGGCCCAGTTTATAACTAACGTCGCCCCTTATTAGTCTTCTACGTCCAGTCAGAAATCGCACGGAGGCATATGAACAGCGCCGTCGCGGCATCGTCGTCGATGTACCGGAGCAAGCCGGCACCTACGCGGACTCCCTACAGAGAACACGAGTTCTGGGAGAATCTCGAGGTCGCCTGTGGGGTGTGGACGTGAGCGCCGTGGTTACCGGACTTTGCTTTCCGTCGGCATCGAGCCGGGGTCGCATTATCTGTCGGAGTGGAAATTAAGCCTTCGCACCCGGCCTTTTGGAGGGGCTCACATGGTCGCCGGCTTGTAGTATGGAGCCGCGGTCCAATGAACTATTGCGGCTGATGATGCCGGACCGGTATGGCGATGCGTGGGCCCCTGAGCACGTGGCTGCTAAACAATATGTGTTTGTTGTGGGTTATCGGGCGTTTGGATGCATTAGAATATACCTTGCGACTATGGAACCACGTCGCTGGTTGACAGAAATGGGTTGTTATCTTGATTCGGCACTGTACCTGAGCTATTCGCAAAAACAAATAATTCTACACGGACTTGTTCGCTTATCACGGCCAGCATTCGGGGATAAATGGTCAGTCTCCCACTATAACAGCCCCCAAAAAGGCATGCTCACTTCCGCTTTGGCCCTTAAAAGGAAAGATAGTGTGAGCCGCGCGATGCTTGTGCTTCAAGCTCTGCGATCTCAGGGCCACTTTGGGTGCGCTCTTTTAACCCTGCGTTCTTGTTTCGCATTTCGACTGATGTTTCCACACCTGCTGTTTATGTTCGAAACTAGGTAGTGGAGTGTTCTCGACATAAATTAATCATGTTCCAGGGGCTAATTAGCTACAGTACAAGTGTGAGCTGCGCGTATCTTGGCAGAACGCTTCATGATCAGCTAGAGCCAAGTTCCCAAGTTCACTATCAGACATTAGTACCATCCAAAGAGAGGGTCGCACACCAAGTACACTTACCATGAACTGCTTTGACCTGGGTGTATGCGGACAAAGCGTACTGTCCAAGTTCCCTACCGATTCCGGATTGTTTATATCCTCCGAACGGAATGCCGAAATGGGAGTCTTGTGAGCTGTTGACCTACATCATAATTAGTCAATAGGCCGACCATGCCAGTTCAGCCATACTTACCCAAACCATTCCGGCTTCAATCGCCGCCGCGGCCTTGTGAGCTCTGACGATGTCTCTAGAAAAGACGGCAGCACCCAGGCCATACTCGGTATCATTGGCCTTCTCGATGGCGTCCTCATCTGAGCTGAACGACTGGATGACGACGAACGGCCCGAAGATCTCCTCTCGAACAGCCTTCATGTGGTTCTTGGTGTCGGCGAAGATGGTTGGCTCCACGAAATAGCCTTTCTCGGCGCCCGGCTTGCCGCCGAGAAGCAACCTTCCGCCTTCCGACTTGGCCGATTCGACGTAGCCCAAGATTTTCTCCTGCTGCGTCTTCGAGATTTGCGGGCCATGAGTGGTTTTCTCGTCGAACTGGCTGCCTGATGTTGTGTTTTCCACAGTGTACTCCTTGAACCTGTCTAGGAACTTATCGTAGATTGTGTCTTGGACGTAGATGCGGGACGTTGATGTGCAAACCTGCCCCATGCCGCCTAGTTAAGGACAAGATCAGTCTGGCATGTCCGAATGGCGCCGCTCGATGAAACCTACCCATGATACCGACATAAGACCATTTCACCGCTTGGTCGAGGTCCGCGTCATCAAACACGATCAATGGGCTTTTGCCGCCGGTCTCAAGGGTGATGTTCTTGAGATTGACAGAGGCAGCCCTCATGATAGCTTTCCCGGTGGTAGTGCTTCCGGTGAAGGCAATCTTGTCTACCCCTAAGTGTTCGGCCAAAGCAGCACCTGCTGTCCTCCCATATCCATTGATAATGTTAACCACACCGGGTGGAAAACCAGCTTCCTTGATGAGGGTACCCAAGTATAGTACCGAGAGCGGAGTCTGCTCAGCTGCTTTCAGCACCACAGTGTTACCACAAGCCAGGGCAGGACCTAGCTTCCATGCAGCCATCTTAAGAAAAGATTAGTCTATCGGAATCTGATGAGGTTTCATAGTTGGCGAACAGACCATTATGGGATAGTTCCATGGAATTATCTGACCACAGACGCCTGTAAGGGTGCTCAGTACGGAAAGCTAGGCAAGCGGCTCAGTAGACAGATTTACCAATTGGTTCATGCCTTGTGTAAGCCAGCTTCGCATCGCTCGTCTCGATAATCTGACCGTAGATCTTGTCCGCCCATCCGCCGTAGTACTTGAAGACCGCCGCCGTCTCGGCGAGGTCCTCATCCAGAGCGACCTGGTACGGCTTACCGTTGTCCCAGGCGTCGATCGTAGCGAGGATGTGCTTGTCCCTTTCGCAAAGCTCGCTAAGCTTGTAGAGAAGCGCGCCGCGATCGGCGGCGCTCAAGCCCCGCCATGCCGGGTTCTTGAACGCGGCCCGCGCCGCTGCGACAGCGACGTCCACGTCCTCGGACCCGGCGGCGGCGACTTTCGCGATGAGAGACTCATCAAAGGGGTTGACGGTCTCGATTGTCTCGCCAGATTTGGCGGCTACGAATTCGTTGTTGATGAACAGTCCTAGGTAGCTCTCAGCAAATGAATCATGCCACGAGCACGGGTGTCATACCAGTAGGCTGGCTGTAAGAAGTATTGTTCGGCGCCGTAAGAGTGATTGGCTCAGCCATTCCTGCAGATATATGTGTGAGAATGACAGACAGAATTGCTACAATGAGACGCTCTCCGAAGAATGTGTCCAGAAGATATGGAAGCTCGGCTGCGCGTTATGAAGTTGGAGTTCGACTTCTAAGTTCGATGAAGAGAACCCCGCCTCTCCGGGAACCCCCCAAGCCTAAAAGTATGATGCAGTTCGGTCAGTACACCTGGCTGGGCAGTGGTTACCGGGTTCGGAAATGAGGAAAAGATAAGGTAGGATTATGTGTCAGATGTAAATCATGGGCTTGTCACACGCCCGACAATAATGATGAGGATGCAGCTAGTCTATCCTGCGTGAAGGGAGACGCTCCCGAGAAATGGGGTTCCCCGCACTCCACCTCGTGCTATCATACTTGCGGTGTCTTGGCATGTCCCAAAACAACCCCCCTATTTGTAGGTCATATTGACCGTTATCGTCCACGATGCTCACCTCCGCCCACAGTTCCCCTATTAGCCTGTCAGTTGCTTGAGGAGAAAGTCATTGTGCGACTAGGCATTTCTCTGTTATCAAGTGGATTAATTCCATCATATTACAGCTAGTCTTGGCCTCCCTATGTGCACCAATCTAGGTTACCAAGGCTCTTAATGGCCAGACGAGACTCAGGTCTGAGGAGCGTCACAACCAACACCCAGAATTCTCTTCACTCCGCCACCAGTCACTGGCTTTTGCCACGAAACAGGCCAACCGTTGACCGTCACTGTCTTGCACCGGAAGGGCAAGTCCATCGTCCCCGATGTCCCCTTAGGCGTCTTCAGCGTCGCATCCAGTAACCAGCCAAGGATACCCTTGTCAGAGAACTGCACCGAAGCCTCGAACTCACCCATCGGTGACATATATGCAGTCTCTAAACTCTTAAGATCGCCCGGTTGCGGACGGAATATCCACTTCTTCCATCCAACTATCTCCAACCCCACACCCTTGAAGCTGAGAGCCTGCGTCGGCCCCGTCGACCAGCTGTGAGAGAGACTCGTGTAGGTGCTATCGTAGTTGTAGGAGCGCATCGAACGGTAGGCCAATGACCCGTTAGCACTCATGCCTTCAACTAGAGTAGTGCCGGTCATCAGTGGACTTTCCAGCATGTAACCCCATGTTCGGCGCATCAACTTCAACGCGGTGCCGGGCTGATCCGCGGCGTAGTGTGCCAGGACTTCGACGCTCGAGATGAATGTTGAAATGGTATCCGGCAGCTCTGGGGTCACGGGACCGATGTTGTTCCAATTTCGCGTGAGGGCTTCGGAGACGGCGGTGCTTTGCTCGCGGCTCGTCGTCAGGCTGTAGAGAAGGGCAAGCGAATTCCCGTCCTGTGGGAACAGCCGTGCTCCCGCCGTCGTCTCATTGTCGCGGTATAGCTTTGCTGATTCGTCCCAGAGTACTGTGTTGAAGGCGGTCTTGAGTCGGGCAGCCGCTGCTGACCAGTCATTCGCTTGTTGCTCTCTCCCGTTTCTGCTGCAGGTTAGCATACAAGCATTACAAGGGAAGATAGTTAAATCTAACGAATCTTTAGGCGTACCGTTCAGTTGCAGTGTCTGCTGCTAACGAAGCGAGAGAGGCCAGGGCGTGGTAGTTTAGGGCATTCAGAGCACTATTGTACCCGCCTCCGCCGAGTCGGGCCCAGTCGTTGTCATAGACCTGTTCGGCCAAGCCAACATCGTTATCAAGCCTCTGCATGACGTATTCGACGCCGCGCGTAATGTTATCCCAGTGGATGTCAATCCACGTCTCGTTTCCAGTGTATATCGCATAATTGAAGCACGCAACCAGCACCCACGCATGGTAGACGTCACTCTTGCTGCCCTTCCTCCAGGAACCCGTTGTTGGCCCTGAGTACGGCAGCATACCATCCGTCTCATTCTGAAAGTAGAACATGGTTTCTAGGGCATAATAGACCGATTCGAGCCCAACACTCCCCAATCCGAGGAATGCAGTCGTGCCTGCTATTCCCAGGTCGCCCGACCATACGGCGCGGTCGCGTTTCGCTCCATCGAGCAGCATGGGCCCCTCGACACCCAGGGTAGCGTTGTATGCCCATCCATCCACGACCTGGGGGAGCCAGCGGCTTGTATGTGGCGGCGCGATGTTGGTCTGCGCCGTAAAGACACCAGCGTACCACATGCGCACCAGGAGTTCATCATCGTCCGTCCAAAAGTGACCCTCCCAGTCCCGGGGGTTCTGTTGCGACGGGGTGTACCCCAACTCGCAGACCACGTCTGAGATGCTAACGCTGCGGAACGCGTGGATTGTGACGTACTGGAACCCGCCGCGGAACCTCTCCCTCGGCATGGCGTATGCCTGCGATCCAGCTGCTACGGTCACGTTCAGCGCCTTGTCGTAGTCCTGCGTCGGTACCGCCTTGGTGTCATCGGAGATTGCTCTGATGAAGGCTGGGGACTCCGCGAAGGCGAGCGAGAAGTGCGGCACCGGATCATTCTCCGCTACAGATTCCGAGGTCGAGGTCGTCATAGAAAGCAGGCCGCCGACGTAGGAGAAGTCCAAGGTTATTTGTGAGCCCTGCTTCATGTGGAGTGTGTAGACACCATCGGGTGACGTGTGGATTACTGCGTCCCCTGATATGGCTTTGATGCTCCGGGGGCGGATATGCCGTGAGCTGGGACTGTTGATATATGCTTCCCATGGTTTGCTGTCATCATTGGCCGCCGTTAGTAGGGCAAAAGTGCTTAGGGCCAGCCACTGGGACAGCCTGGTCACAAGCATATTGAATGATAACAATACGTGGCATTGAACAGACTACACGCATTCAAAAGGTGCAGGGTATTGGACGAACTGAGATAGATGTATTACATCTATAGCATCCTTAATAGCTCCTGGAACAGCCGTTATAATCACACGACATAACCTATCGAGAACTATCAATCATCTTCACTTTGTGGGTTTATAGGTGATCAAGTATCCGCTGGTCACCGTGCCGCCAGACGGTACGCCCCGGCCTCCTTTATCGCAAAGTTCTCCGCACCCCGCGTTCCTTCCCCCAACAACTCCACTCCCGGGATTATTCTGGCGTCCAAAATCTGGGGAAATCGGGGTAGGTCGAAGCGAGTTATGGGGATAACAGATGACAATTTTATTAGGGTCATAAAGTTGTACGTAGGATACTGTTCCAATGCTTACGTTGCCCGCATCATCAAAAAGTTGCTCGGATCGAACATTTTGATAAACCGTTTTTAGGCAGTCTATTGCTAGTTTTCTATTGATTATCCTTATACTTATACGAGACATCCAATATCGCCGCAAGCAAGAAAGCAATGCAGGCAGCCCAATGTCTCCCCAGAGGGTCCAGGCATCATCGCCTAAGAACAAGTCGAGACAGCTGGCTGATGGCAGTGCAAAAATGGCCAGGGCTTCAGGACGACCAGGATTATCGTTTCTGATGGGTGGTTGAGTTGCAGAAGCTGCGGCAAATGCTTTTCAGCCACGGGGCGGTGCATCTTGCAGATTGGGTGTCTATGTAACGCCTCCATCTCCACGGGTAAAATACCCAGGTCGTCCTCTACATATAAGGATGGGGCCCAGAAACATTCGCCACCTGTCCACCTTCCAATCCTTGTATCCTCAACCTTCTGGCTCGGCTTCGGAATTAAGAGCCATCATGGCAGATCTGCTCTCCATCGCAGGAAGTTTGGCTGGCATCGTATCACTTGCGGATCTTGTATTTTCACGAATTTACACTTATGCCAAGGCTGCGAAGAGCGCAGCGAAGGACGTCCGAGACCTTGCCCAGGAGGTCAAAACTGTCAGCGACTTGTTACGCAGCCTTTCTTCTCTGGCTTCTGGACTTGAGTCGACACCTATTATGCCAACATTCAATCTATACCATGTCAAGCACTGCGAAGAAACCCTTCAACGGATTGAGCATGGCTTGAGCAAAGCTCAGGCCGACTTCGAGAAGAGCAAGCTTCGCAGATTGCAGCGGAAGCTTAAATGGCCGTTCTCCGCTCCTGAAACAAGGGAGTTGCTCAACGACCTCGCACGACACAAAGGGAACATTGGTTTAGCTCTCGAAACAGATTGTGTATCGCTAGTTCTCGCCGGAATTCCTCGGTTGCAGCAACTGGAGATGTCAGTCACTCAGATCTCCAACGGGATGCAGAACATCTCCTCTGGAGTTCACAACATTTCGAGCAATGCCCGCTTAGTGGACCCATATTTCAAGCAAGTTGTTCTTGAGCACTTCATGCAAGTCAATCTCCAAGCTCGTCTTGAAAGGGGTTTAACTCGAGCAACAATGCGAACTGGGGATTGGGTGACCTCTGTGGTAGAGTTTCAGCGTTGGGTAAATACACCTGGTTCAGTTTTCTGGCTCACTGGGATGCCTGGGCAAGGGAAGACCATACTAGCTGGGTTTATCATCCAGGAAGCACTTCGCCGTCGAAGTATCACAGTTGGCGTGGCATATTTCTACTGCGAATTCCAAGACACCCGAACGCTATCTCCTACCAACATTCTAGGAGCCTTGGTCGCCCAGTTGGCAAGTCAGAATGACGAAGCATATGAATGTTTACAACGATACTACAAGAGCCTGCATCCGCTTCAACTCCACGCCGTGAAGAAAGCTCCCACAGTCATGAGACTGGCCTCCATCCTGCAGGAAATATCAGAGTTCTTTGAACAGGTCTTCATCATCATTGATGGGCTTGATGAGTGTGAAGCTCAGAGACTTCGCTTAGCGGACATATTGTCAATGCCTGAGGGGAACGGGAGCAACATTTCGATGGCACTGGTAAGCCGAGAGGACTCTAGTATTACGCATCTACTTACCCGAAATATTACGTCTTTCTACCATTTCAAACTCTCCGCGCGAGACGGCGATATAAGGACCTAAATTGAGAAGATATGGAAAGGCGGATTCGCTACCCCCATTTCGAATCAGAGTGTCCTAGCCCCATTTAGCATCTGAATTTCACACCTTTTGTCCCCAACAGCTCCACTCCCGGGATTATTCTGGTGTCCAAAATCTGGGGAAATCGGGGTAGGTCGAAGCGAGTTGTGGGGACAACAGAAGATGACTTAACTCCATTGGGGGTCATAAAGTTGTCAAACAGCCTGAGACCACGCAAATTGAGTATCCTCGTTGCAGCTTCATTCGTATATTGGTTCTGATGATGATAACAGCTAACTGTCTCTCGTCAGGGCCGAAGGGAATTAATCTCTCATACAAATTAACTGCTACCCCTATGTCCTCCACCCATTAGCGCGACACACGGACCGATTCCTTCCGACCTAGAGCCACTGTATCCGACAAAAGTTATACGAAGAATACCGTTCCAAGGCTTGCGTTGCCCGCATCATCAAAAAGTTGCTCGGATCGAACACTTTGATAGACCCCTTTTAGGCAGTCTATTGCTAGTCTTCTATTGATTATCCTTGTACTCATACCAGACATCCAATATCGCCGCAAGCAAAAAGTCAATGCAAGAAGCTTATCAGTCAAGCATAGATGCTAAATGGGTTGAAGAATTAAATCGTGCGGCTTCAAGATAATTCTTCTTGCTTCAGGCTGGCGATGGCAGAAATGAAAAGGCCCGGTTCAGTAGAGAAAAGACTCATCTGCGAAGAACAAAGCTATGCAGCCCTGCGGAGTATGGCCCAGAGCACGCAGTAACTCATCCATCCTGAATGCAAATTTCCTCCTAAAACCATAGGCTTTTCTTCATTAGTGAGTCGGACAGTGCAACTCTAGATTGTCATCATTAATGAAAACTTCGCTACTCAGCAGCTAACCCATCCAAGACGAGCAGCTCTAACGCTACACTTGATGATAAGATCATTTGTTGAAAATTTCCAATGCTGAAATAACACAGGCCAAATCTCATCTGCTCTCGTATCATCTGACTTACTACAGGCCCTTCGGAATCGAAGTGCCGAAGTAAATAGCTGGACAATGTTAGAAGACTCGGGTCTACTTGTTCTGCCTCCATAGCCACACTTCGAGCTCAGCATCATTCAATTTCTCCGGATTAAACTTCTTGGGACCTTTCCACTTCATGGAGTAAGCTCCAAAGCTCGAGTGACTAGAAGGGTTCAGCGACAAAGCCTTCATATCTTTCGTCGCAGGGCTATCCTCTCCCTCCATCACCACTCGCGCCCTGTATGCTCTTTCCGCAAACCGTTCTCCTCGCGCACGGTCACCATGCGCCACTGCGATCTGGAAGGCATCGTAATACAGTCGAGCGACCGACGCGCTTGTAGTATGGGGATATTCCTCTTCGAGAGCTCGTAATAGAGCGTGGCAATCAGCCAGACTGGCGGCCGGATCGCTCATCATGCGGTACGGGTTGCCGATTGCTTCATGCAGGGCTTGAAGTCGCCTGCGGCGGTCATCGCTGGCTTTCAGCTCCGCCGGTGGAAGGGAGCAAACGACGCAGTGGCAGTCGAACCCGAAGGATTGCTGGAACTTGATCCGTCGCGCGTCGGATGGACCACCATCGCTATAGTCGATGGTGATCTCTTCGCCGGCGCGAATATCCTTGATCGCGTGGATGGTCTCCAGATGCAAGTCCTCGTTCCAGTTGTTGTGGCAGTTCGGGAGACAGCTGTGGTTGATGCGGCATATGGTAGGATATACGCCGCCGACCCTAGCACCGGAACCACACGGCAGCGCGTTCGTCTTCACGATCCCGGCGAACGGATACTTCCCGGGGAAGTTGTTGTGGAGGGCGAAGAACTGCCGCTGCTCCTCTTTCGTCAAAGACTTGAGTTTAGGCCTGACTGCCATCTCTAACATCTCAGCTGGCATGTTCGGGACGGTAAAAAGTGGTTTCTCGCTCAGAATCCTTGTGCCTTTTGGGATACTTGATTTGGCCACGAGACCTTGTCCCTTGCCCGGTAGTGCCACCAACTCGAATAGAGACATTTTACCTAGCTCGTCAAGGATCGTATTTAGTGGTAGCCCGAGCTCGATAAGGTATTATAATTGAATCTATCTTGAAGATACAGCAGGGGGGCCGGGCGAAGTTTGTAATTGATATGTGTGTTAGAAGTAGGCCTCACTCCAAGTGTAAAAGCCACTTAGGTTTACAGGTAGATTTTAAGGAGAATATTTCCCGGCTCGAATGGAACGCTGGCAAGATCTGGATAACATATTCTTGTTGTCCTTACGTGCTTGTTGGTCTTCGGACATCAACGGCTATTCGCTTCTCAAGCGAGAGCGGGGTCCGCAGGATGCAGCACCTGGTCGGCCTCCTACATATGCGGCAAACCCCCCTTCAGCTTATAGACAGGTATCCTAACACGTCCGATTACCAAACACCGCTATACCCCTTTAAGCTCTCGCAAGAATCACCAACAGGGGGCTCCAGGAACCCCGTGCTGACCTGCCACCCGAACACGTCCTCCCACGACTGGGCGACCTCGAACGGCTCTATCAGCGCGCGGACGCTGCCGCGGACGGGGACGGGCTCGTTGGGCGGCAGCGTCAGCGACGTGTTGAACAGCCGCTGGTAGTTGTCGCAGATGCTCGGGTTGGCGAAGACGGGCTGGTTCGTGATGTTCTTCAGGAACTCCAGACCGTACGGGTCGTCGCCCATCGCGGGCGCCATCTCTAGGTCCACGAACCGGTCGAACGTGACTTCGTGGCTCGCGGCATGGAAGTACGTGGCCCCGTCGGACGACGCGCCGCCGTCCACGTCGGCGTAGGCGTTGCACGGCGGGTCGAAGACGCCCGGGTACACCGTGATGCCGAACCCCTCGGATCCCGTGATGGCCACCTCGTTCCCGGCCGTGATGAGCATCGTCGCGGCCCACCGGAACGAGCTGTAGTTGTCGCCGAGGATGTCGAGGAACGGGAACTCGAGGGCGGCGCGCTTGGTTCCGCTAAGTTAGCTCGGTGCCGGTCTGACCTGACTATTTATATGCCTGCCCACACGGTATAGGAAAAGGGGGAAGGGGCATGGCTGAGCAAGACTTACGGAGAAGTCGGCCGGATGCATTCCATAGGCCGGGAACTGCAGGTCGTGGTCGTGGACCCCTACGGCCATCATGGGATACATGCCGTCCGGAAAGGTAGGGAGCAGTGCTCGGTAGGCGTGCTCAATGATTCCGTATTCGCTTGGGATGAGATCCCGCGCGATAGTCAGTGGTATGGGCACAATGAGTGTCGTCCCGTTAAGGTTCCCACTTATGAGATTCGGATAGTCCAGCGCGTGCGGGTTTGCGCTGCTTTGAGTGGTGCACTCATCCTGTGCCAACGAGGCATGAAAAAGAGCGGCGATGGCAGAGAATAGGAGAGCGGGCTTTGAGCCACGTGTCGGGATTAAGGAGCACAGCATCTTGGAAAAGCACCGTAAGGGGGTATTTCGAATGATATCAGCTTAGTCGATCTTCGTCTGAGCAAGGTTGGACAGCACAGATGTCTTGAGCAGTCGCAGCATTTTATAGTACTCGTCAGTTGCGGACATCACATCGGCTCAACAGGATTCAGGAAGGATTCTGGACCGTGACAAATAGGCACGGCTTCGAATGCGCCTCGCCTGAAGAACAGGCAGCTGCCAATAATACCCAAGAGATGCATCCATCACAATCACAGTATATTGAATAATTCGAAGCCAAGTGTACCGTTTCTGCATTACTGGGTATCGTCGGTGACCTGGGATCACACGCCCCCCCACCCCCCCCCGGGGGCGGGAGCGGTGATGCTCTACTCTCAAACCGCACATCGCCATTGGGCCAGCTCAAAAACTCAGTCAGCCTGGCTACTACATTGTCGGAGCCGTGCCCAATGCCGAGGTGCCAGATATAGAGTGAAGGCTCCGTCGGGGGTATAGTCGAACTCCGGTGTTCCTCGACAGGATGTATTAGCTAAGACTGGGCTGATGGCAGACTACGGCACTAACACAGTGGAGAGTATCATTGGGTAGGACGGCGGATCAGTATTTCCTATAGGAGGCGGTGTTGCTCCCCTATCTAGGGGAGCCTTTCTCGCAATAGTCTTGCCTAGTTGGATGTTCAAGTTCACCCGGCGCTACCCTAGAAACCTGGGTAAGGATCATATCAGCTTCCAGCCCGTGTCAGGTCAGGTGATAGATGTCCGGCTGAAGGCACCCTTTTGAAATAGTTAGCGATAATGCGCCCAGGGAATAGTGGCTTATAAGACAGGAAGGTAATGGTCGCGATGAACGTTTATCAGCTCGTCTGCCTTGGGGTCGGCTCCAATCGGGCGGATGTTCGATGACATGCATTGGCCCTTTCAACAAAAGGAGCTACGTTGGTAGCCCGGGGCGCCACTTATGCGAACCCTGTTGATTCGGAGGACTAATATAACACGTGCGCACGTGGCGTCTAGGGTAAGCCTTAAACGGCTTACATCCTACTATAGTCTATTAACGGATGATGACTGCTAGCCTGCTACCCTCAACCACTGTCGTTGGATTTTGCTTAATCAAATACGACCAGCCCAAGCGATTAGTGTACTCGACACCCACACTGTTATACTATAAGGGGCAGCGACAAGGTGCCACCCAAGATCTTAAGCAGGATCCCTCATATGTATCCTTTGCGCAGAACCATAGGAATAAATAGTCACCTGCGACACGACGCTCTTGGAAGCATTCAGCTCCGCTATTTAGATCTTGTCATCCCCGACCCATCGACACCGATCCAGTCATGAAGGGGTCTCGTGGTACCGAATTCGCGACATTCCACATGCGTTTCTTGCGATACTGAATCGCAATTAGTCCGCTAGGCCCCCAACATATCACCTCCCAGGGCCGGGGGGGGGGGTGGAAACCCATGTTCGAACCCACAGTGACGGCTGCCAGGGGCCAGGACTGTGCACGATTGGCGGGGTCGTGATTCCTGCAGGATGTCTTTGTCAATACCACACCCAGCGCATATCATATGTCGTGTATGCGAATCGTACGGGCCGACAAACCAACAACCAATCGGGTGTCGCGGTTTGTGCGCCTATGTAGGTACGGTCTGTAGGCGATATCCGTCGGTACGGTACCTGCGCATTTGTCAACTTTGCATGTACGTATGCAGGCATATCGATACATTTCCCTGCGTCGCCTGCGCATGTCCGATATATTGACCCATTCGGAACCGCGCTACCGGTCGCTCCCAGATCCTGCGCGCTGACAAGAGTTCGCTAGCTAGCCAGCGTGGCGCAACACTATCATGTGGGGGTTTAGGCGCGATGTCCAGGAGGCTTGCGGATACGGATTATGGCTAAGCGTTCGGTGTTCCAGCCCTTGGAGGCCTAAACATGGCGGAAATATCGGTTCTGCCTTGAGAATCTACGTAGAGAAGATGGGACGGCGCGTCTCCTTGGCATACATGCTGTCTGCACCGTGTAAGACGGATGGATTTGTGGATGCATGATGACAGATGCTACGGTAACTAGTAATTCCTCGCAGGCGGCTAGAGAACCCGCTTTTTCGATGGACGTAGGATCCGCTGACACAGAATACAAATGGCAGGATTGCCTGAACTCTCACAGGCTTAGTTGACTGTAGTACAGAATGTCGTCACTCTCGGCTCGGGATAATCCCGCTAGTGTGGCGGCGCCATCCCCTGTATTTGCAGGGACGCCGTCGCCGTTACGTAGTATACCAATATAGGCGCACATTCAGGGCTATCGTGCGAAATACGGCGTATGTCTCTTATAGCCGCGGTGGCAAGTGAACGCTCGCCAGATAACTCCCAATGGGACGGGAATACACGCATCTGGCTTGCCAATAAAGCGACCTGCCAGGATTAACCGCAGTTACCGACATAGAAACAAGGTGATGAATACACCACGCCCCCTGACGATCGAGCGTTAGCGTGTGCGTCATTATGGGTGGCATCGACTAGGAGATAGACTGCTCAAATACGGTACCAGGAACAGCAGCCGCAAATCGGTGTCTAGGGTGGTGGCCATGCTGATCATTGATGAAGCAGCTCTTACAAAGGTCGTCCGGCGGGACCGTATCGAATCACTATAACGCACCCCCAACCAGACTAACAATCCACATGGCGATCCTGACCTTCAGCCCGACCCTCCTCTCATTGGTCGCAAAGTCATCCAGCGTCACGGGCTTGGCATAATCCTGCAGCCACCTCTGCTCGTCGCCCAATCTCTTCTTCAGGTCGTCGTCCCTCGTCAGAATCAGCGCACCTGCCTCCAGGTCGTGCGAGTAGCTCCGCTTAGTGTAGTTCGAGCTCCCCACTACGGTTATAGACGGGTGTTCCTCGTTGGGGAGCGTCACCCAGAGCCCCTTGGCATGATACGTCCAGCCTCCCGGCTGACCGACGGTGCCCCTGCGCCACTCTTTGAGGCATACTGCGGCGTCCCGTTTCTGCTCGTGGATGGCGCGTAGGAAGCGTCGCGCGAGAAGCGTATATGCGTCCGGCAGGAGCCCCGATACACCCTTGGACTGGTAGAAGCCGTTGGCCTGAGGCGACGCTGTTATCACAGTATTGTTCTGCGACGCGGTTGAGAGTAAGAGTCTTGTTAGTGATGGGGCGGGGTTGAAGTAGCCCGCAGTGAAGGTCCAGGACGAGCCGGCGTACTGCGGTGCACCTAGCGTCTTCAACACGTGAGTGATAGCTGGAAGTTCGGTCGAGGTATCCGGTTTTACCAACTGCGACAGCTGGGCAAGCATATATATCGTAGTGTCTCCCGAGGAGCTCGGCCCCTCTATTGTTGTAATTGTTTTACTCGGCGTTATGAGCTTGTTAACGACCGTCGTGGCCTTTGCAACGTATTGCGCGGGCTGTTCGAGAGGGGATGGCGCTACATTAGTTGATGGCCATTGAAGACTGAAGCCCACAGAGTCATCAATTAAAGGCTCCACCCGGAAGCTGAGTGACGCGACACCCTGATATAATTCCCAGAAGTATTGCGTCACTTCCTTGGATGAGATGAGATGATACCGATCTTGGCGATTGGTAAAGTAGTCGCTTGAAAGATTCGCTCTATCCGAAGTCAGTCAAGGTCCCGACCAGATACAGATACTCTCCATACCCAGAGAGAATGATCTCGTCATCAATGCCATAGAGCTTCATGTGCTGCAGACCCCATCCTTCGTTAATGCGCCTTGGGATGTACTTTTTCCGTAAACCGGTCAAGTTCGGTGTATGGTACATTCGGATCTCTACGCGATCCGGACCGAACTCGGCTACCAGAGGAGCAAGAAGCGAAGCGCAAGACGGATTGGGGGCTTCCCGGGTTCCGCGCAAAGCATCTGTTAGGATGCTTAGCTTGAGCTGGTGATTTGTTCGCAGGGCATCTTGGAGCGTCGCAATCTCGACGCTTCGTCAGTTTTGACATCTACCAACACGCTCGTATGGACTCAATACCAGCTCTTTCTCGGATCTCCCGATGTATAATGTCGACAGAAAGATGCGTGTCTTAGCATTCAGTATTCTGGCCTGTCAATGTAAGGGACATGTCTCCCAAAGGGCCTGCGGGATCCTGACCTTTAGTGCTTCGTAAAAGTCGGCTGGAGACTTTATTATTTGTATTTGAGAGCCATGGATCGTGAAAGAAGGCGCGATTTTGTCCAACTCATTCATAAAAGGCGCCAGCATCGCAGCAGAGCTTGCGGGACTACCGGCCGGCGCAGAACTCGCCGGCATTGTATATCGACGGCAGGATAGCCTGCCATATCGTGCACGCGGGCACGACAATATGGGCCGCACTTTCTGGCAGCATCTTGACGCGCCTCTGGCTATCATATCAACGAGTTGGGCCTGTGCCGGCTACTCATCGCAAAATACGTATCAGTATAAAAAGGTTCAATCTGGACTTTACCTACCGAGCTTTGAATCAAAAACGGAGCTCTCTCCGGCTGCCAGACACATTTGACAGCTGACTTCCTACGACCTCAGCTCGATCTGGTACAAGGTACATCTTCGGTGGTTATCTAAAAGCCGATAAATGGCCGACGATGCAGGTGGCCCAAGCTCGACATGAGTCTCAACGTCAATTGGACATCTACAGCTCTGTTTCATACCGTCAGACAGAGACGCTGCCGAAGTAATAAGCTTTACAGCTTCGTCCGCCATGTCGACCATTACAAGAACGCTCCGCAATCTGCGGAAGATAGGCGTCAAGGTACAGCTATAACGCTTCAAGCTTCCGAAGTTCATATTGCCGCTGACTAACTGCGCCACAGGACTACTTCCACCAACTGCTCGTACGTTGAACCACTCACGAGCGCCTTTGCGATGACGAACTAACCGCCGTTTCCTTCCGAACAGTACATCGGTACATCTCTACAACCTTAGACAGCGCTGCGGAGGAAGGACTGACGATGTGTAGGCGACACGAAGGCTGGTACTTTAGTCGGCACCGACCGCTTTGGCAACAAGTTCTTTGAGAATAATGAGGAGCTGCCACGTACGTCGCCCCCATGATCCGTTACGGCCTCTTTAGGCTGGTCATATACTGACGTATATCAGTGCGAACGAGATGGGTGGACTACAAAATGCACGACTTTGACCCGTACGTGGCAATCATTGGAAAGGGTGGGAGGATATTCGCTAACTTGTTCTCAGAGCGCAAATCGAGCCCGGCTGGCACGCCTGGATCTCTTATATGGTTGACAAGGCCCCGAGCGAGGACCCTGTAATCAGATACCAGCGGCGGCCATGGGAGGACAGGGATGCCAAGACCATCCCAAACTATACTCTGACGAGAGGAGCGTATAAGCCATATTGCACGTACGTGGTGACGTTCGGGATGATTTGTTGCTTACCGCTAACTTATATCCTAGTGTCAAGTCCAAGATTGCCATGTGGGAGCCTTATGCTGCCGAGAGAAAGTAAAGAGCTAGACGAGTAGCCGAACCTGTACATATCCCTTATCAATCCACGGCCTCTCGAGATGAAAGTTTAGATCTGAGAGCCTTGTTCGCCTAAACTTGGTTGTCCTTCTTGTCTCTTATTCATTTGACCGTTATTGTATTAGACGCACGGACGCTTAAGGCCCACACTGATTCATAAGCCAGCGAGAACCGTATTTCAAGCGGAAATTACAAATATCAACCACAGTTTTGAAACTGATGAAGGTCGTCGACATGGACTGGACTTAACTCAGGTAAGGACAACAAGCGAGATGCCGCATCAGCCTAAGATAGGTGCTGCAGCACTAGGAGATATGGGGCTAAGCAGATTTCTCATTCGAGAACACGACTAGACTGGATCATGTTTCGTCTATGAGCATAGCCTCGAGGGGAATATAAGGGGTGCGTCGTTTGCGTGTTGGTCATGTATCTCCCTCCTTGGATGCTACAACCTAGCTTTTCTGCGCACCCGCTTACCGTCTCCCTTTCTCACTCTTCCCATATACTTTCCGGCAGAGGCCAACTTAATCGTGATGTCAGACCCGTCCATCGTCCGGCACGCCCGGCTAACGTTCCAACACACCTCAAAGGGTCCGCTTCGGTCCCTCCTGATCCCACTCGAGCCGCTTCTCCTCCGTGTCCACGTGGGGGAAGCTCCACGATGCGATGTAATGTCTTCAAGCTATCGACGGATCAGGCCCTACCCCGAGGCCTTGGTATCCTAGTCCGCCCGCCCTCATTGACCGTTCTCCGCTCTTTCGATTGGAGGCTGGCAGGCTAGCCTCACCAGCGCCAAATTGTCACCCCCATCCCCAACGACACCCCCCTTGGCGTCACTGCGCCCATGATACCGATGGTAGGCCGGTACAGTCTGCCATTGAACTTGTCTTCACATGAGTGATCCCATGTGTCTATTAGAGCAGCTAGGTCGCAGCCTCGTAGGCTATGCGAGCGCCAAATATTACTCGGCGTATATCCTCCGCCGTTAGTAGAACTTGTCGGTTGAGTGATTTGCCGCATGGTTTCCAAACCCGTGGCCTTAATGCCCACTCCTGGTATGCCGGCTAGCACTTCTACTTGCGTTTCGTTCTCAATGCATTGGCATATGTCTTCTTCTTGTTCCGGTCTGATTATCCCGTCTCACCTCGGATACTATTCTGCTATTCCCTGGAGTTATAACATTGGAATAGGGGTTAGATAGGGGTACTAGATAACGTACACCTCCGTATATAGAGTTGAGTAATCCCCCGGCCCGTCTGCTTCCTCAGTATGGAGTCCAACGGGCAACCAAACCAATGTTCCAAAGCGTAGCCGCGCAAAGTAGGGAAGCATTGGTGTTTGACATGAAAATGAGTAACAGTCTTCATTTCAGCTAGGAAATGTGCCGCGTGAAGTGACTTTGATTCATCTGCGTAGGCTAGAACGTCAACATTGATAAGATTTAATACCTCCTAGGATTCCTCGTGTCGCTGGCGTGACAATGCCTTCACGAGATCGCCCGTGACAGTCTTATTAAAGGCGTCCAATCACGCCAACTCCGTCTGTTAATAGGTTTTAAGTCAGGGAGTGTGAATGTCGACTTGCTTCGGCTTGGTTACTAACTTCACGATATCGTCTGTCACTGATCGGAGTGTTTAAGCGTTTCGTCTGAACGACTAACACTTGATGGGCAGAAATGGTAACGTTAGCCTGGCTTCGCCCGCCTTTCCGTCTCCTCCATACCCCGCCTGTAAGGGGTGCATCCACTGTCACGGAACATCATCCAGCTTCTTGTGTCACTCGTATCAGCAAGCGCACTAGCAAGGCAACGGTATAAAAGCTCTACACGGCCACGCTTAGAGACCGCCTAGTAATGTCTTCTTTTATGGCGGGCTATAAGTATATTTATCCCATTCACAGGCCACTTCTATACCCTGAAAGCTTCCATTGTAGCGAACCCAGGGATTCAGGTGTGCAACTTACAATTGCTAAAGTATATGGAGAGCCATAACGGTCTGTTTTACGATGATGTATCCTTTGAATCGATCATCCCCACCGAATCCAAAATCAATCTTCTATGAACTACTCCACTGCTGCGGATGCCTCGTCTGCTGCGAGCACTAAGCCCTCCGGGATCACTCATATCCGGGTCGTCATGTCGGCGCTAGAACTCGCGGCACTAGCATACTTGAACGTCTCTGCGCCTCCGCCGGATTTCCTCGGCCCAGGGACGCGGCTTACGGTCCATGTCGTCGATCCGTTCTCCACCAGCCCGACTGTGTCTAGAGCACCGCGCAGTCGCCGCAGCTGCTGATGAACACAGTGATGTCCCAGGTGAGTCGGTCCTCCTGCGCGGCCCCGGCCTGAATTTCTTCAACTATATGGCCCTCGTGACGACAGCCGCGGCGGCCGCTTCACCCGCACATCCCGTGCCTACGCTACCACCCCTCTGGCGACAAACCCCTCCTGTATGCCAGATCCTGCCGCGGCATCCCGTCCCATACTCACGGCGGCAACTCAAAAGGCCAATAGGACCGTCACAACCCACTTGTCCTCACAGACGAGTTAATCGCCAACTTCCGCAAGCGCGCCAACTCGAGGGACGGGTCGAACCTCCTGGGCGAGATACGGCCGCTCGTCGCGAAGGAAGTGGAGATGGTCTAATACAAAGGCGTGCTGGGATAACATGGGTCGAGGCACCCCGAATTCTGGAACCAGTTCCTCGCCGCCCTACACGGCAGCCCACGAGAGGCCCAGCTCCTCGACGAATTCGACTTCGCCAAGGCCAACCGCTGGTGTTGAGACTACATCTCATGCCCGTACGGCGGGCGCGTCTCTACCACAGCCAGCGACTGACGGGACTGGCTGCTTGGCTTCCTGCACGAGGACGGCGAGCAGGTCACGCTCTGGAACGTCGAGGCACCCTGAAGGATGCCTTGGACGTGATGCGCAGTTTGCGCAACGAGCTGTGGTTGATTGTGGACCACGATAGGCTGCCGAGTTTCACGCGTTGGGATCACCTGGACCGCTGGTACACGCCGCTCAACGCTTTCCCGTCCATGGGCCCGCCACGGCAGGGCATCGAGCAGCTTGACGGCGCTGAGGGAAGTGGGTATGTTAACATCATCGGCCCGCGGCTGGAGGTGTGGGCTGAGGACAGGGCGTCGCTTGCGCAGTCCCCCGGCACCTCGGTGCCGGGTTCAACGGTGCGTGTGACCACCATTAGAGCCACGCTGCCGGAACCGAGTTTAAGGAAGGCCGCTGACGACCTTCTCACTCCCCTGTTGAAGAGAGACCAGCCGCCCCACGCTCTCAATAGTTAGGAAACCAGGCCCCTAGATATAACGCCCAGCCAGTATCATCTAGTAGACTGTCATGTCGCGCACGTGCGAGGCGGTTAGCTGTTGGCGTCCCCACGGAGAGCGTGCACTAGGTGACCGCGGCCAGGCTCTGACCGGGTGTGAATTCAATCACACTTTCAGACACCGATGCGGTGGCGCGAGCCGCGCTACATGTAGCAATTACTGAAATAGGCAGAAATTTCGAGCCGAAATTAAGACGAAGCCATAACCAATTGTCGAAGTTGCAGTCTGGTTAGAATGTTTTTGTTTATTCTTAAGCAAGTCGGTGCCTATTGTCCGTGCCATACCTGTCCTGCCAATAAGTTACCCAGGACTTCCTTTGATTTCCAGCTCCCCCCTTTCTTCAGTCTTCGGGCACCTATCCCTTTATGTTCTATATTTAATCTCTAGAGAATGATTCGGCTTTGAACTTGATATTATGCTACTACACCTTAACTTTCAACACAAAACCCGTTTTCGCAATCCTTGCAACCAATGCCATGATTCCTCCGAGGAAGATTGAGGAAGCGGCGAACATTTGAGCCCCCAGATAGTCCTCCTCCTGGCTTTGTATCAGGGCGCCACAAATAGCGGGACCAGTCAGGTTTGCGAAGCTGACAAAGCATAAAATCATTCCAACACGTGTGCCAGTCCTATTGGGTTGGGGTGTCATCGTTGTCGCTGCTGCTGGTAAGAGAGCTTGTAGGGCTGCTGCAAGCAGCCCGTATATCACCGTGAAAGCCAAGAGGCCGGCGGGAGAACTGACCGCCGCCCAACAATACACAAGCAAGCTTGCGGCGAGGCTGGCTGCGGCTACACTGTTGAGTAACCCGATCCACCTGTCGGCGATGATGTTCGGGATGATGCGTCCAAAGATACCGACCCCATTGAGGATCACGAGTAGAAAGATGGGTTCCGTGATGCCAAGTCGGTCTTGCGCATATGTGCTCAAGTAGAAAAACGCGAAGTAAAGACCCCAGAAGTTCAGGAACATGCTCAGTGAAAAGAATACGAAGGGTAATTCTGTGAAGGCGGAACCATCTATCCATGGTCCGGTTTTCCGGGGCGGCAGGCGCGGCCTGAGCCACACTAGACAAGGTAGATAGGTGGCAAGCATGACGAATCCCATGATGCGCAAAGTCCAGGGGAAACCAATATCTCTGTGGAAGATCAACTGGTCGACAATAATCGGGTACACAAGGCCGCCTATAGCGGCCCCGGCAGCAGCAACTCCCACGCTAAACGCTCGGTTTCTCTTGAAATATTGAGATAACACAGCCAGAGCAGGGCAAAATGTGCAACCGTTGCCGATTCCAAGACAAACTGCTTGTGCCAGGAAGATCTGACTGTATCCTTTCGCCAAGGATGTCATGAACACACCGAGCAGCTGAAGAAATACTCCGCAACAGAATGTAACGCGAAAGTGACCGGCGTCCGTCATACGACCCGCACCAACGCCGACAAAGAAGAGGAAGAAAACTTGGGCACTTCCAATCCAGGAGATGGAAGCTGCAGACTGGTCAAGAATCTGTAGATAGTATTGTTGGAAGACTCCAAAACCATTTGCGACGCCCCAGGTGTTAAAAAAGACGATATGGATATAGACAACCTGTGTCCAGGCTAGGTAGCCCCCGTCAGGAGGTATGGCATCTTCCTGTCTCCTACCAGGACGTTCCAAGTCGTCTGCCAGAATGTCACCATTCCATCTCTTCTGAGTTAAGTGCACGTTGGCCATGAGTTTGTAAACGTAGGATATTGCGATTCAAGCGCTGCTTAGTGGTCGGTAAGTTGAGGCTGATTAGCAGACGTCAGCGTAATGGTGGCTCAATATTTGAGTAGGAGGATATATTCCATATGCTGATAAATGGTAAGATAAAGGAGACGAAATTTCTGGAGAGAGACAGCAATAAGTAAACGGAGTAAGAAAACGCTTGTCTGGTGCCGCCATCTCACTACGCGATAAAAAGAAGTTGCTATACCAGGAATTTAGATAAGTACTAAAATAGGAGGTTGAGTATAATATAGACCGGCCAAAAAGCCGCTGTAGGTGAGGCCGGTTGACGCTCCTCCTTTACTCCCCCTTTATTCGATTTCCCCGATATACCCGATGTTCCCGCCTTTCCCGCCTGTTCCGCTCTCCCCGCTTTTCCCACTGTTACCCGTACTTCCCGCTTTAGCCATCCGTACCGCTATATCCGCTCTTTCACTTCTTTTCCACCTTCTTGTTCCGAAATTCCAAGCAGACTCTCTCACCCCGCGATCCCTTTCGTTCCGGTTGGGGGAGTGCCGTTGCGTCATACATATTCGCCTTACCGAAGGATCCTTACACTATCGTCGACCTTTGAAGACCTGAGTATTCAATGTGAGTCCACCGAAATCGCTCCATGACTTAGACTCGAAGTCATTTGCCGGATCCCGGCTGTGGTAGGCTGTGACTGATATGTCAGCCAGTCCGCTTGTCTCAACGTCCGCCTTGATGGGTCGTAAACGTGCAAGGCTCGCGTGTAAGACATGCCGAGAGCTCAAACGCAAGTGTGATGGCCATCAGCCCTGTGGAACCTGTGTTCGATTTGAGTATGAATGCATCTACCGTGGAGCCTCGAGCAGCAGGCAAAAGGCAAGACAAGACCCCCTGCGGCAGGACTTCTTGCCATCAACACCACTCAGCGCTTCGCCTTCACGCAGCGAACCCCTGGCTCCAGCACCTCCCTCGCACAATGAAACTCGCTCCTTAGAGGCAAATTCCGGAGCCACCTTCCTTAGAAGCCTGGCCCTTAGACTAGATCCCAAGTCTGCACCTCGACTCCATACTTTTGCTTGGAATGCCTTCCTCGGAGCCCGGAAGGTCGGGTTCATTGCCACCTCATTGCCCATCACGAGTTTATTGTCTCTGGCTACTATGCAAAGGCTAGCGCTTGTTTATTTCCAGAAGGTGGATCCGACTTACGGCTTCACGGACCGTCAAGATATCGAACGACACATCGAACGTAGGTGGGCGGGCTCGAACGCTCAACCGATGCAAGACGCTGTATTCTGCGGTATAGCAGCTCTTGGGTGTGTGTTCTCTCACGTTCAGCCTATTAAGGTAGAGCTCGATCTTGCAGAGTCAGCAAGACATATCCTGGAGCACACAATATCTGACATTCCAACTACTACCAGCATCACGGCCTGGGTCCTTCGAGTAGTGTACTTGAGGATTGTCGACACCCATCATGCGGCGTGGATGGCAAGCTGCACCCTGATGCATATGGTTGAGGCCGCTGGGTTGCACCGCGAACCATCCGGTGACTCGGTTCTGCCGTCCCCTCACGGTGTGGATCTGGAGCTTCGAAGAAGGCTTGCAGCTGTCTCGCAACATCTCAATATCTGGACATCTTTTGACATAGGCCGCTCGAGGATTACGCTCTGCAATGCTACGGTCGCCATGCCTTCAAAGCGCCCAGGGGACCAAACTGCTGAGTTTATGGAACTTCTGCCATATTCTGCAGAACTCGATCCCCAAAAGTCACCTGGCGTCTCCGAACTAGAAACTGCCCTTCTCGCAGTCATGAGCCGCGTTCACACCAGCCCTCCCTCAGTCCTTGCCCAGTGTAACCTGGCGCTTTGCCTATGCCGAAGGTTACAGTCCATGGGCGCTTCGTTCGCTGGGAAGGTCCTCGAACAAATGCACGCACTGTGCTCGAAAGGGATCCAAGCCGCTCAGGCTATCCTTGATGACCATGCGCCATGGCATCACATGGCCAATGTACCTTTTCAGATCGTATGCCTAATACTTGCGGTAGACAATTATTCATCCACGCCTTGCCTTAAAGATGCAATACTCTGTCTCAGCAATGTGGCCCAAGTCTATAACACTGCCGCGATCCGAGAAGCACTTAGAACGGCTTCTTTACTGATCGCTTTACACATAAGATGGAAGGAAAAGTGTACATCTGCTCTGCGCGATATTTTGGTTATGTTACCGGACACGCACACTGAAGACAGGGAAACCGGCCCAGTGTTCGAGCTGTCAGACGACGCCCAGTGGCTTAATAACTTATCCGAGGACTTTTTATCTCTGCCGTGTTTGAATATTGATGAATTCATAGTACCGACTTTTCTTGGGGATGAGCAGAGCAGTAGCCTCTGAGATTTGGACTCATGAAACTTGATGCCCCTCGAAGAATGCACATTCCTTTTGCGACAAGCAATTGAACTCTTTAGCTGCAGCAAGAAGAGTGCGCAAAATCCTGTCGCAAAGATTGATGCGGCTCTTATGCCAAGGTGGCATAAGCTCCTAAGCATTGCTACAACATGGCTCAAAATCTTGAGTGTGCTCGCAAACTCAACAATGGGATAGAGGCCGAAGGAATGGTTGGCGGTGAGGTATTTGTCATATTCATCTTAAGCCGCTCAGGGCCTGTCGTCTTGTTTTCAGTGAGGGCTTGGTGGGAGCAAGGGAAGTTTCTCGAGTAGACTACGCGGCGAGAGGCTATTTCTGGATTATTATATTACATAGTGAAATCATGAATCAACTCAGGTGATACGCCTAGCCGGTTAGCCCTCTCTACTACTGTCCGTGACTGTACATGTCCCCTAAGCCTCGAAGAATATCTCTGGCTTCAGTCTGTATCTCCGCGACTAAGACGCCGGCATCTTTGACGCTGTGCACCAAGCCCACCCCAGCTCCAGCATAAGTAGCTAGTCTGCCCTCCGGCCCCCATCCCTGATCGCCAGAGCGCTCGGCTTCATCATGCAGTCGCTTTAACTCGTCAAATTCCACCCCAGCCTGGTAGTCATGCCAGCTCTGGTTGATTATGCCTCGGGGACTGTATTGTTCCGGCCAGCCCGTCGTGCCCCGCAGTTGATTGTATAGCATGGTCCTAGTCGTGCAATGGGCGCCGTCCTTAGCTCGTACAACCTCGTCTTGGTAACCCTTCTTTATGCGTGCCTCCGTAGATGCCAAAAAGCGTGTACCCATGGCAACGCCAGAGGCTCCTAGGGCCGAGGCGGCTGCAACACCTCTCCCATCTGCGATACCGCCGGCGGCTATCAGTGGAATCCCGGACTCACGGGCAGCATCTTGGACTTCGGGGAATAGGCTCATGATACCTAGTCCGTCTTTCCGTCCGTGACCACCTGCTTCAGCACCTTGCACGACCAGCACCTCCGGGCGAGCGCTGCTTTGGACGCACTCTACGGCTTCGGCAACAGTTCCAATCTGTACCCAGATTTGAATTCCGGGTGAAGCCTGATGCAGGCGTGTCGTCCACTCGTCGAGCTCCGGTTGCCCCTTGCTAGGTGCAAACAGCCAGGCCGCGCAAGGTCTGTACTGGCCGACTGCGCGTTCAGCGACCTGAATATCACCGTTCCACAACTGGAAACCGACGCCAATGGGCAAGGTTCCGTCTAATGGAAAGCTAATCACTGGGTTGTTTACTGAAGTTCGGCCAAGGAGCTCTCGGGCTGTAGCTAGATCTGTATTCGTATCCTCCGGTTTCGCGCCCGGGCCAATGAATCCCAACCCCCCAGCTTTGGAGACTGCGAGCGCAAGTTGAGGTCCGGCCATTACTCTCATTGGCGCAGAGATGATGAATGGCGGCTTCATCCATGGACATCTCGTTCGGATGCGTCCCAGGCCGGGGCCGAGTGATTGCCGTGTAGCGTTCATCTGTCCTTATTCAGCGATCTTGCCATCAAACGTCACTCCAAATACTAACTGTGTGCTCCCTGATATGACTGCGTCTATCATGTCTAAATCCGTTGTGCCTTCGAGTTTACGTTCTGTTCCATAGTCCAACAGCAGCTACTATATAGTATGTTGCCGACGATGGATGGATTGATTGCATGTGGTTCCATTAGTTTGCCTATGATCCCTCGTCGGATATGACCACTGTTTACTTACGTAATCGGCAGATCACCCTTGCCGTAGCCCCCCACCAAGGACATTTGTGCCACGGTGCCACCTAAAAGCCAACCTTTCTGACAAATTCCAACATCAACGCAGAATACACTGGCCTAAGCTCTGGAGGCGAATAGAGTCATTTGGTGGCTTATCCGACGGAAGCCCTCAATGCCTCTATTACCAACCACTGTTAAACTCCCAACGCTGTCGCATCGTAAATCCCCAAGGTCTCTTGCAGCGTATTATGATTCCGGCGGCCTGCTATTTGACGATGTATTCCGGCTCAAAATGACATTAACATCTGTTTGTCAAAGATATGCTGAAGACCCGCCAGATTGTAGACTATCCTCGGGGCCTCAGAGACCACACAAGTATATACACAGAAGGTGTCGGCCATCTTACCCCCTATTCTCACCCCTATTCCAGCACTACTTTCCGGAAGCGTCCGCAATCAATGCCCAGAAGAGCAGCGCGATTATTGGAACTAGTTGCCATGAGCCATATCATTATTGAAATCCAATAAGTTTACCACTGTCACTTTGTACGACGCAGCGATAGTTATCATTAGAGCTGGAGCGTTTATGTGTATGTACCCCAGAATGAGGGGTGGCCTCAGGGCCCAGACGCGCTATTTAGGATAAAAACCTTAACTCCCAACTGTTATGAATACGATTTGTCTTGATATCAATGTTTGCTTTGCCACTGCGTAGCGGATAAATTCAAGGTAACCTTGAAGACAACATAGGTGGCCTTCAGCGCTGGTAATGTAAAGATTCAAGCTAACGGAGCTTCAACACATCTATTGGCATAGGTAGCAATTAAGAATCTAATTAAGTAAATCTAGCGTCGTAAATTTAGCTACGTGCTGTGTATGCACACTTCTCCGCCTCAACCCCCTTTAATGAACGTAACCTTGCCATGGCAAGAACCCAAACTCCAAAAATCCCTCCCAGATGCGAAAGCCGACACGAGAAGTCGATCCTATCCTTCCCGGAATTTCCCAGTCTAGCCATTCCTCTGAGACGACTCAAAGCGAGAGATAAAAAGTGCAACAATCGACATTGGGTCATCCACGGCCGGAGTGCACATGTCCCTATCATAGCAGCCATTGCGCCCTCCTTAAGCACTATGACTCTCCCTTAGTAGAAACCCCCTTGGACGGCTTTCCCTTGGAAGACTCTCCCTTCGTCTGTTGCGGCCTCGGCTTGACGGTCAACGTGTGGTCCTGATAGGCGTTGATTCTCCTGCGCTCGAAGTCGATGGCCAGAAGCGCATCCATCATCTTCCGGTGCGCCGCCGCAAGGGCGAACTCGATCTCGCTCGGCCTTGCGCCCGGCTTGCGATTCTCCTTGAACTCATCCATTTGGCGCTGGATTTGGTCGCGCCACGCGGGCCATTCCGTGATGACTTCGGCCTTTTTGTGCATAACGAGCTCCTCTGACGCGTTGATGAGCCACTGCGCGGCGATCCAGAGCACGTCGAAGTGGGCCTTGGTCCGCTCCGGGTTGTCGAAGTACAGCTTGACGGCGAGATACGCGGCCGCGACCTTGGTGGACTTGGTGAGCAGCCTGTCCTTGCTATCCAGTCTCAGCAGGACGGTGTGGAAGAACCTGTAACCCTTCATCATCCCCTTGGTGAATATGGGCCCGGCAAAAGGATCCAGGTTGCCGTCTACTGGGAGTTAGCTTGCACGCTCGGAGCTCGCTGAGTAGCGGTAATCAACCCCCCCCGACAGACTTCCGTGATGCAGTCATTCAGTGTAACCACATCCGCAAAAGGCACCGTCTTCAGACTTTCCTCCTTGTTCACTGGATCCCTCTCGATGATCTGGAACTTGTCCGTGACGCACATACGAATGAGTTCATAAGCCGAGCCAACGATGTTCTCCGCCTTCTTGCGAGATTCTTGGATGTCTTTGCTGACCTCGTAGATCATCAGCTTCAGGACCGCGGTAACCAACCGGTCCGCTATGTACCAGCGCGTCAGCCAGGCCCCTAGACATCAGCAGCATGGCAGAAAACCCACTCTGGAAATTTGGGTTGATATGCTTGGTTGCCTTGGTGCGTTCGCAAATCTCAGTCGCGACGAGGAATAAATCAGCTCGCTTTGGGACTCCTACGCCCCGCATGTTATTCAAAATCGGGGCTTTCAGTTTGTCATAAACCGCCTCTTTCTCGTCGGCTGGGAGCGCAGAGGCACACTACGAAGAGTTAGTGTTGCCCTTGTAGAACGAGCTGGAGGTAAGAGGTCAAGGATGTTGACGGAAGGCACAAACCCTGATGGAAATACCGATAGGGGCCTAATATGTGGAGGGGCACTAACGACGCAGTCAATATCGATCTCGACATAAGGATCAAGGATTGTATTGAGGATAGAGGGAGGTAGGACGTCTCGAGATATCAGATGTCCCTCCTCGTTAAACATGTCGGGTGTAATCATCTTGGCGAATGTCGTAAGAAGAGTGTCAACTGGACGGCTGGCGCAATGGAGAAAGGCAAAATGGTAGAATTCGCGGTAAATAGTAAGTTCCTGATACTTCAGAGGCTGGTGTGTGTGTGTGTGTGTGTGTGTGTGTGACCGCGGGGGGGGGAGCTCAACACATACATCGAGGAAGAGGCATCAGAAAGTTATACATAATTGAAAGTGCGCACAGATCGAAGCGAATCACTTGGTTTGACCTGTCCTGTAATTGAATGTAGGGCAACCGAGATCCACGGGAGAAGAGAGGAAGGTCGTCCGAAAATAGGAGCAGAGCAAACACTGGAACCGGTGTCTGATAGCTTCAAAATTATCGCTGCCCATCAGTAACGATGGCGAGAAATCATCGTTTGCCGACATCAAACCACCTGATGCCAGAGATAAGCTACGATGAACGGTTCATGGGTCGAGTCCAGCCAGCTCATCTGAATGTAGACTCCGCAACCGGTTTCGACCTGGAACCTGCCGCCGCAGACATCACCGTCTCGTCGCAAACATGGGTATCCAATGTGAGTAAACTGGCACACAAGTTACAGTCTCATCGAGTACCTAATTTGTTCATGTAAGTCTTGCTAATTTTCGGTCATTCTAGTTTTACACATTACATAATAGAAACCCGCCTTGGATAGCCCAGGCCGAGTTATACTACGGGCCTTTGCAGAAACCGTCTATTATATACACGAAATCAGCCCCGAGGTTCACATACCTCGGACGTTACATACAACAACTCATAATTGTCGTCATCGTCATGCACTCGTTCCCTTCACTCGTCACTCCTTCACACATCGTCTAATCAATGCTTGCCGCACGAACCGCCGGGCCGGTCGTTAGGACGTCCGAGACCCAGGCATGATGCGATCTTGTAAAAGACATCGATGTTGTTGTAAACGCCGCCGAAGATCTCCTGGCACGGTCCTTGCGCGAAGACGGGGACGTCTGTCAGGGAGTGGACGCCGACGGACTCGCTCGTTGGCAGAGTGCCGTTGACGATAAACCCGTCGGGCGACTCCTCGGGGTTAGCGAAGTAGTTGTCCTCCTCGAACCCGGGCATGGCCGAGGTGGGCTCGCGCGGGCCGCGGCGGCGCACGCGGTAGTCCTCGCGGATGTCCGGGTGCGCGCCGAAGCCGCTGGCGATGGTGTAGCGGGGGTCCCAGTTGACGGGGAAATTTGGGCCCGTGCCGTACGACACGCCGCCCGCCTCCTCCGTGTAATGCGAGAGCCCCGACTGGTCGTATGTGCCGACGGCCCTTCGCTTCTGCCGGTCTCCCTTCGCCTCCGCCAGATACTTGGTGTCGGCGTTGCCGAAGACGTCGAAGCCGTGCCCGTGGTCCGCGGTGACGAGCACGAGGGTATTGTCGAGCTCGCCGATGGCCGCGAGGTGAGCGACGGTGGCACGGACCGTGTCGTCGAGTTCCAGCAGGTCGCCGAGGGCGCGGTCGTAGTCGAGCGCGTGCATCTGCTTATCGATCGAGGCCGCCTCTGACATGAGGAAGAACCCGTCGTCGCCGCCGCGTTCGTGCAGGATGTCGATGGCCTTAAGGGTCATCTCTTTTAGGCCGGGCAGGTCGAGCGCGGGTTCCTCGGATCCCGTGGGACTGTTCTCGAAGCTCTCGAGGTTCTCGGTGAAGACGTTGCGGTCCAGCCACACGGGGAAGTGCGACTGGCAGAAGATTCCTAGGGCTTTGCTGCTGTTGCCAAGCTCGAGCAGAGACGTCTTGTTCAGGCTGATTTCGTAGCCGGCATCGGCGAACTTGGCGTAGTAGTCCTCGCCGTTGTAGCTTTCGGAACCCGGAACGAATTGCTCGGCGCCGCCACCAAACCAGACATCGGGGCCGCCCTGGTTGGTCCAGCTATAGTTGGAAAGGCCATTCAGGGACATGTCCACAAGCGCGGCATAGTCATATCGCGATCGTGAGTGGCCAGAAAGGGCGATAGGAGTAGCATCAGCGATAGCGGCAGTCGAGACTGCACCCCAAGCGGAGTCCCAGACGCGAACCAACAGCTCAACGATGGTTTCCACCTTCGGGTCATCAAAATGGTCCGGCGAGGAGTCAGCATAAACGCCCAATGCGTTTACAGAGCTCTTGTGCCCACTGTACAAAGCGGAAGCGGAGTTGGCACTATCAGTGATGAAACTGTCGATCGAGTGAGTCTGCGCGAGGTTGTTAGTTCAATGAACGACCCCAAACCTATACAGAGGGGATTTGGATGCTAACCATCTGATGGCCTAGAACCGGGAACTGGTCCATCTGCAGCAGACTCTGGTATTTGCCGTTAATGCTCTTGTGGGCCAGAAGACGGGCCGCAGTGATCATGTTAGTGGTCATACCGTCGCCTACGGGTTACACCGTTAACAACCATCGCGGAATAAGTTCGACCACGGGGGATACTCACCAATGAACAGGATGACGTTCTTCGCCCTCTTCTTCATGGCAAGAGGTCGTACGACCCAATTGGCGGTGGTTGTCTCGTCGTCGTAGTACTTCAGCGTAACTTCATAGTTGCCGGGCTCATATATTGCCAGCTTGCGGTAGATTTTGGACGCGACGTTGACCACCGACGGGGTGTCGGCATCCTGAGCGAAGAGGTCTTCGTACCACGAGAAGTCCCACTTCTCGAGCTCAGGCTCCGAGACGTCGAAGAACTCGGCTATGCTCTTGGCCTTCCCGCCCTCCTTCTTGATCGTCACGGAGAATTCCTCATCGGGGACGCCGTTGTTGAAAGCCTCCGAGCCGTTGACCGGCGCGTGGACCTCGAGACGGAGGTCGAACAGCTGGCCGGGCAGGAAGTCAGACTGATCTGGCGGCAGGACGCATCCCAGGGTCGGGCACGATCCCAGCCGCCGGAAGGTCTGAGCAGAAGCGAGGGAGAGTAGAGCTGCCGTAGCGGCAAGGGTGTTTGCCTTGCCGATCATTCTGGCCAACTGACGAGGAATTGATTAACAAGTGTGTCTCAATTCCGCGAAGTCGTCGAGTAAGAGCCGTGGGTAAGAAGGGATGGACCCCGAGAGCTCCAGGATCACGAGAGCTGGATGTCCAGCCGATTAAATAGAGCAGGTCAAGCCTTTCATTACAGTGGAACTTCACGTATCTCACCCCTGCACCAATGCCATTGAAGCTGCAAGTGGAAGACAGGGCCCCGTCCAATCAGCTGCGTGCCTATCTAGCCGCAGTTCCTCGGTCAAAAATCAAGTGGATCAGCTTCCATATGGCACGGCGAGAAACCGATTTGCCGGGGCTCGGGAGCTCGTCTCATTGGCGATGGACACGATGGCAAACGAATAACGGATTAACATATCGAATAGTGAAGCTAGCAAGAATTGCCACGGGACAGGCTGCAGAATCAGGGGACTCGCTGGGAGCACGTGCCGACTAGAGTTCCCGTTCAACCGGGATAGAACAGGGCGACCGGGTCCATTTGCTCAGATGGAGGATGCCGTAGGCTGGGAACCAGTGAGCTCCGACGAAGGCGATCCCGGTGTCCTATGCAACTCGTCGATTAGGTGCGTACCTCCGTAAACTGCATTGGATTTACATCATAAGCTTTCCTCTTCCGCTCGACATAATTCAGCTGAATGCAGGTTTAACAAGCTACGAATGAGCTGTGAGGTCGGCATACTTGGCACCGCAAAGACTCGATTCTGATACTACATCATTCCGCTTGTTGCCCCTTCGGACGAAGGTTGTTCAATCTACCAGCCTGCAAAGCCCACTGGAACTCTTGGCACAGTTGCGGGGACGACGGGAAGGGCTTGAGCGAAAACGTGGGCGGATTTGGGGACGCTCATTGGTTGATTTTCCAATAAAGCCGAACTAACTAGCTGCCTGAACGGGGATAGCTTCAACCTCATGAACGTTGATAGTGTATTGCTTTGTACTGTAGTACGTAGTTTGACGTGCAAGACACGCATCCAGCGTAGGTACGCTCCGCTTCGTGGCGCGAAGTGACCGGAATCTGTACGGGTCTGGCAGAGTAGATATGCCATAGGAGTAGGACCCAAGAGAAAGACCTCTCCAAACGCGCAGGTCCCTAGAATGAGGAGTTCCGGTTGCCGTATTTCCACGCCTACTCAAGCCATGCCGGCAGGTTTTCGGTTGAAGCCACAATGGACACTAGTTCGACGTTGCCCTGCGACCTATGCAGCTTCACCGCCATCTCCGACTGATCCGTCGCATTGAGATCAGATAAGGAAGCCAGAAGCCACACTTAGTATAGCGTATGGGTTCCAGCTAAATTGGCGTCATCGATATGGCGAGACTGGAGCTGCGCTTCATTCTAGCCCCATTGATGCAATGAGATCTCGCACGTGGGCAGCCACTCTATGGAAGTCTGGGCCGCGTCCGACACTCATATGCTTCCGACGGCAATCCGAGGGTATGCAGATGACATCAGAAAGGCTCACTGGTTTACTTCGGCGAAGCCTTTCCTATTTAACTCCTGGGAGTTGGCTTCAGGGACAACCGGGGTCTCGGTCCCCTCGGCGGCAGCTCCCGTCACTGCGAGTCCCGCCATTTCGGCAGCGATTGTCGGGTCTCCCGTCCCGTCGGGATCGTACTTTTCCCAGGCCGGCCGATTGATTTTAGGTTGTCCGCCCTCGGCTTTAAAGTGGTACCCTCGAGCCCGAGGTCTCTCCCCTGTGCCTTTCGGCAGGTCGGAATCGTAAATCCTGAAAAAAGACTCAACGTTCTCTTCGAAGGTTGAGGGCTCTGCTCCTATGGTCGAACGAATTCCAGCAAAGAATTCGCTGACCACATAGTGGTTATGGATCTGCAATAAAGTCCAACCGAGCATTTCTTTGGCGTTCAGTAGATGTTGAAGATAGGCACGGTGGTGCTTGGTGCAGGCATAACAGCCGCACCCGTCCTTCAGGGGCATCAGAGACACTTGATGGTCCTGGGACCACATGTCGATCCCAAGCGGGAGTGCTTTCTCTGTCTCATCTGAAGACGGCGGAGGAAAGGAAAAGGTGAGAGCAACTCCAGCGTCCGAGATGGTATTGATAAACGGTACCGTGAATATATCGACACCTAGCCGCACCTGCCTCAGAATTTCTTGCGGCGTAACAAGGAAATCCAAGGACAGACGTGGCAGAGACTGCAAAGCTCTGTAGTCTGCCAAATCAGGGAGGATATCCGTGTCATACACGGCCAAGCCTGATAAGCCGTTGATGTGATCCTCCGCCAGGCGGTTGAGGTAGTCCCATTGCATAGGATAGGGGACCGGAAGGAGGGGCGCGAAGACATGGGTATCCGACGGCTTGCCACTCCCGTCTGCATTGAATGCCTTGAAGAATTGAGCCAGCCATTCCTCGGTCCTCTCCACCATGCGAAGCTGTCTCTTAGCGTTTGGAATCTTCTGTTTAGTTTCTCCGTATCCAAAAGTGAGGTCCGCGAGCGGGATGGCGATATCAGGCTTCAGTGTGCGAATAGCTTGACAGTATGCCTCATTCTTGAGCTTCTGGAACCCTGTGGATGTATATATGGAGATGAAATGTTGTCCATTTCCCATCGGAGCAGTCACAGCAGGATGCCTTCGGGCACCGAGAACCGTAACCATTGACGATGGCGTAGCAGTGAATGTGTCAAGCGGACTTTTACCTTCTGCCGGGATATTAAAAATAGCGGGCGAGACCCTCTTCGGCGAAGTTTCCATGACTGTGTAGCATTAGCTCTACCCCTATCGCGACACAGACGTCGAACGGCAACCTACAATCCTCAAGTGCCATGTAAGACCCTGCGAATTGCGTATGTTTGGCCAAAATATCTGGTGTTATATGAGGCACCGCTCCTCGAGATGTGAGCCCAAAAAAGTTAGGGGTATCGGCAGGTTGGCACTTCGGCAACGACAACCGGCCAACTCTTGCAGCGCCCTCAACGACACTTTTCATTACGTTGAATACCATCCCGCTGTCTCCCTGGTGACTGCTCATCCTGCTGTTTTTGACTCTAATCAGTCAGGTTCAGTAGATAAGTAGTTTTAACGAAGGTTGAGGTTGACAGAAAAATCGAGCAAGTTAAGCGATCGACTGCTCGGCCCGGTGCATAAACCACAGAAGATAAACTAACGACGGTATTGTACTAGGTGGCTTTTATTTCCAGCTACAAGAATGTGTCTCGATATCACCGACTCAGACTAACGTGGTTATGAGGCTAAAGAAAATGTGCTGATTGCACGCCTGGCGTCGGGCTGTAGGAGCAGTCTTGGCAGCTGACATCTCTAGGGCCCTGAACTTGAGGCTTGTTCTCTGTTTTACGGGAGATTTTAGACTTGAGGACGTTACTCTGCACACTATCTTGTTATGCGGCTTTAACGCATGTATGTGATATCTGCAACTTAACGAAGTGCATGGGAAGTATATCCTTCACTTCACATGAAGTCTTAAGACTTTGTGTTCACGTGAATATATTACGGAAGTGTTGAACGAAGCCTACCATTCTCCATGTCTCTGCGTAATCCATATATATCCTCTGTTGCTTCGTAAGATCCCATTCATATCAGTGTCCGGCCGTGAGCTCATATAGCCAGCTAACTTCGACCTGAAGCCTTCTCCACAGCTCTTAATCCGTGGACGGAGAAAGCTGACGCGAACGGACCAATCATGAAAAGAGACCCTTTAACACCGTTTGTTTCCCGTGCTGCTGCTTCGTATTCGTACCTTCGCATACATACAACGCCCAAGTACCCGCCGCACACGTCTTGTCGTCTCCGGCTGACGAAGCAGGATCTCGGTCCGACCCGTCGATGATGCCTTAATCGCCGAACTCTGTAAATATGTATGCTTGAATATCTAGCGTTGTATAGAAACAGGCGCAGCTGCATTCTATTCTATGAAACGAACAGTTACAGGCCTATTCTCTATTCCGCGTTACCCACGTCTGGGCGCCTCACGTCTGGGCGCCTCACGTATGCCAAGTCCGTTTCATCCCAGGCTGAAGCATGCTGACGGAGGGGTTCATCGTAATCCACGACAACTACCACCATGAGCAACAACCGACTTGGAGTAGATCGCGTGCTCTCGCCAGATGTAGAGGTAGAACAGCCGCGGGAGAGCCAGAACTACGCGACACATCCAGACGCTCCGATCAACAGTCCCGCCCGTCTCGATTACGACGAGGACGACTCATCATCCCTCGACGACCCTTCACTTCCAACACCCCGATTCATGCAGGACGAAGGCGCCTGGAAACGATGGAGGTGGGTGCCGCCGTCAATTAGGCGGGTAGGTCGGGCAGTCATCAGTTGGACTCGAGGACCACAGAACCCGAGGGTATGGAAGATCGAGCCAGTCTTCCCCCGTGTCCAACATGCGCCCTTGCGGCTTATGGATAAGTTCCTGCCGAGAAAGAGACACCGGGTTTACTTATACATGTTTTACGTCTCCCTGTGGATGGTGATATTCGCCATTGTCATGTGGAGGGGTCAAGCCGCCACCGAGATCCCCGTTTGGGGCAAGCCCTCGTCTATATCGTGCACGGCTACGCACTGGTCGCGGAACAACGCGTGTGGACTCGATGGGATGGACTGCCGCCCGTTCAACGGGTCCGGCTTCGCTTTCAGGTGTCCTGCCGACTGCGCCCGCGTGCAGGTTCTCAACCCGCGGGCCGTGGGGGCTCAGGAAGTCGTCTACAGGCCGTTGGTCATAGGCGGCCCGCCCGACCCTGTCAGCGACCGAAGTCCCGTCTACAGGGGCGACTCTTTTATCTGTGGCGCTGCTATACATGCTGGCATTGTTTCCAATCAGCACGGCGGCTGTGGTGTTCTGGAACTCGTAGGCACCGGACAGGAGTATATCAGCTCCACTAGAAACGGGATTGAGAGCATCGGGTTCGACTCCTACTTTCCCAAGTCTTTCACCTTCAATCAGGACGTCGAATGCAGGGCCAAAGACGTCAGGTGGTCGTTGCTAGCCCTCACAGTCGTTTTCACCGTGTTTTTAGCCCTCTTTACCGCCTCGCCGGGGGTCTTTTTCTTCTCGACCTTCATCGCGGCATTCTGGGAAGTCGGTATGGCCTCCGACCCCCCGAGCTACTCGACGATACCAAGTCTATTCTCAAATATAGTGGGGAAGTTCCTCCCCGCAATGTTCTGCGCCTGGGTATTCTATGATAAGATGGGCGTTCGACGCACGCTCGATGGCTTGACTGCACAGTTTGAGAAGACCGTCCTGTGGCTCGGTGGGTGCTGGGTAGGAGCCCTGTCCAACCGCACCTTCGACTTTATCCCGATCCAACGCCTTACAGGGCACGACCTCGAGCAACAGCCGGGTGCGAAAGCGGCGCTGGCCATCATAGTCATCGTCCTGGTCGCCATCTTCGCCCTGCAGGTCTGGTTCTTCCAGCAGGAGGGACGCCTTATTCGTTTCCTCAAGCTGTACCTCCTCTTGATCGTGGGGATCGTCGTCTGCCTGCTCCTGCCGAACCTTAACCTGCGCCTCCACCACTACGTCATCGCCCTGCTGCTGCTTCCGGGCACGGCTGTGCAGACGCGCCCTTCCCTGCTGTATCAGGGCGTCCTCGTGGGGCTCTTCGTCAACGGCATTGCGCGCTGGGGCTTCGACCCCGTGCTGCAAACGACCGTGGCGCTGCGGGGTGACGGGCAGATCGGATCCCCGCTGCCCGTACTGCTGCCGCCCGTCATCAACGCCACTTTCCCCCCTTCCATCGCCTTCCGCTGGGAGTCCCCGCCCAGCCCGCAATATGACGGCCTCAGCGTCCTCGTCAACGACGTGGAGCGGTTCCGCGGGTTCTTTGGCGACGAGGGGTCGAGCGACCAGTTCGTCTGGACCCGCGATAACGGCAATGGCAACGGCAGCGGTAGGGCTCTCGACGAGTACTTCCGCTTCGCCTTCATGGACGGCACCGTCGCCTACGACTACACCAAGGCCGGCATCTGGAATGCCAACCTCGAGTGGATCGAGCCCGAGCCAGGGCCTTCGAAGATCCGGAGGCGGGACGGGGTCGAGGACGATGATATACATCGGGTATCCAAGGCGCTGCTGCATAAGCGGGTCTCGTGATTGCCATAGATATTTGGATCGTTATCAGAGTTATATGGATATACATACTTTCATAGATACATTAGCAGTAAATGGGATGAATATGCAAACGTCGCACTGCACATACCTCAGCACTGTATCGCGACTTGCATTATGCAGGGCTACATGTGATATTTCCGCAATTGCCTTTCTGACCTACAGATTGTGGGCGATCGTCATAATGGTATGGATCTGACAACGAACTTTACCGTCACAGGACATCCCCGTAGTTGATACGGGCGTTATCAATCGCAGGAGCCAGTCGAGATATACGGTCTAATATGGAGCCTCATGATGATCGGATTACTGCACTCCTCACCCTCTCGTGCGAAGGCAGGATGGTCGCTGTTTTTAAGGAGTAGCAACACCAGATCCTTGATACACATGCCATGAGGGAATTCGATGATTGATTACCTTTTCTCATAGCGATATCAACGTAGCTAATCGTCAGAAACGAACACGTCGTTCGTTATTTCATGACTTTAACAGCCAGTAAAAGATGATAAGATTCGGCCACATCTTGAGCATTGAAGACGGGTTTGAGGACAGAGACAAATGAGGGGGAACACTTATTTCGTCACCCTCACGACAGCGCACTCAATGATGATTTAAGGGTTTGATTTCGCATTCCTCTCTAGTGTACAAGCCATTTGACGTTTCCATCCATCCGTCAAATCATCATAGAAGTCATTCGTTATGAAGCAAAAACTCCTGCTGTCATAATCATGCGGCGCCGTAATACAGACCGAAGCGCAGAACAGATCAAGAAGTCATATCGCTGTGATGCGGGCATCCCGTTTAGCTGTTCAGACCACCCTTGCGACCAGCCTCGCGGGCCTTCTCGCTGCCGGGCTCGAAGGAACCAGAGGAGGCCTTGCCACCCTTCGAGGCGATGTCACGCTATTCGCCTCACGTTAGATGCAGGTCTTACTTGTGGCACGGTGTATCATGTGAAAAAACTCACCTGCTTGTCGGGGTCCATGCTGGCGAAGCCACTCGAGTGACTGGACTGGCCTCCCTTGGAGGCGATCTCTTGAACTTCCTCCTTCGGTCTGAGGACACCATGTTAGTCAAACCCGCGTGAGGTGGAAGTGCGAAGTGTCAATTCATATCGAGACTCACCGGTTGGCGAAGTTGCCAGGGTTGCCGCCGCCAGCGTTGCTGTTGTGGCCGCCGGCGCCGCTGTGGCTGGAGTGGCCACCCTTGGAGGCGATCTCGCGGACCTCTTCCTTGGGGCTGGGAGGTTTGAACGTTAGATGAAGAGTTCGGATATCTCGCAGGAGTGGACTTGATGGATGTGTGTGTAACTTACCGGTTGGCGAAGTTTCCGGGGTTGGTGTTGTCAGTCATTGTGATTGTATCTTGGGGAGTTGTTGGGTTTGAAATGAGTCTGAGTGATTTGTTTGATTTGAAGATGTTGCTTCTTAATGTAAAGCGGTTGTTGTTGTTGTTGTGAGACTGTAAGATGGCTGAGATTGAGTGAAGCGGCAACCGGTATAAATACTCAGACAGGCAGTGACAGAATCATATCAATCAGCCTTCAACTTGGTAATTGCGAGGCTGACAATTGCCCTTTCTTCGGCAATGACGCAATTGGCAATTTTGCATGTTTCAGTGGCTGCTTGTCCGTGATCTATATCTGTGATATCATGATTGCATCAACCGCCAATCCAGTCCGGGGGCCCTCTCCGGCACGGACCGTTCGTGACGTTCGCATTCACTAATAAACCCCACTTTTGTACCGGGCGTCCGGGATAGAGCCACTTGGGAGGTGCCCTGCAAGGGCGAGGATCGTCCATATCTAGCATAACTGCGGTATGTCATTGCCCGAATCGTTCGCCATATAGCTTATTTATCATGTGTCTAGAACCGATTTTCGGGTTAAGAGTATCGCGATTTACGTCACTGGCGAGGCAGAATCCGGGGAGATGGGAAATAATCAGGGGAAATCGCTCCGGCGCTGGTCAGTAGTATGCGGTCAATCTCCATCATATCCTTATTCGGTAAACGTGTGCATAGGGACGACGTTCATGACGTATCCAGGCGGGTAGCATCGATATTTGCCATTCTACATGCAGATCTGTTGTGGGATTGAAATTGATACCCGCCACCAATCCTCTGATGGGCATCCCAGAGTCTTGGGAACGTGTATTAGTGATTGCGATGACCCTCGTTTACTGCCTTAACTAAATAAGTATTCGCTGCTTGACAGGCATCTAGCACTGCCTTAACCGCATTCCCCCAAAATAGGCACTCCTGAGAACCTTAACAACCGCTCACCCCTGCCGCATAGGTACAACAAGTTTCCGTCATGTATATGCCATTACTCGCAGGTAGTGACCTTATAGTCCACAGTGGAATTGCCTTGACCCGGTATCTTGGGTTTGAAATCGAGGTAGACAAGCTGCCGAAATGTTAATGGCCGGGAAATCCAAATATGAGTTGCGTGCAACTTACTTCGCTCTTCTTGGGAGTCCATTCACCATCCGTATCGCGGTAGAACACGATCTCGCCGGACCCTGCATCACGGAACTCGGCCGTTGTGTGACTGAGCGCGCCTTCCGTGCTCCATTCGATCTTGTAACAGGTCGACTTGGTCACCGTGAACGGCTTAGAGCAGCGGGTGTTGCCATCCGCGTCTTTACATTTTTCGATGGCGAAGTCAAGGATGCTGCCTTCGGCGACGGTCGATGCTGTGGCTGCCTGTTAGCCGGATTCCAGGCGGACAGGGTGGTACGACTGGTTACGTTTGGTAGTCAGAGGGAGGCCTGTCAACGCTAGACCTGCAGTCAGGACGCTTTGTGAGGACGGGATATGCATGGTTTAGATCTGATGCGTGCGCGCCAATGAGACTTCGGAGGTCTGGACGTAAAGGAAAAGGTAATTTTGAAGTCGTTCGAAATCAATGTTTCTTCAGAGTGAACCTAGAAAACTGATTACGCCGGCTGAAAGTTGACGGTGAACCTTGTTTGGCAAGAACCTGCCCGCGGCCCGAGCCCTTCAACGTCATCAGAGTGTCAGCGTCATCAATCAGAGAGATAGGAGATTAGATCAAACACGTCAATCTCCTAACTGATTACCTAGGTAACAGCAAACCTCTCTCGTGACACAACAGCAAACGGGCATCACTAACATAGCCGAGTTCCTAACATTTCCTGTAGCCTTCTCCAGCCCTACCGGTCAAGTAAGGGGGTTCAGGGGAATACTCCCGTTCGGGGGAAACGGACTTCGATCGTCTCAGAACCTAATATCATCAAGCTACCAGCCGGAATCTTCAAACAGATCTTGATTGATCCGCTTCCTTGCACCGCACGAGACTTGAAAGCCGAGTGGGAAGTCACGCGTGAGAGAGAGTACTCGATCCACGGGAACGGAGCCATTTTACTAGCTGTGCTGGATTGCTGAGGGCCGGCCGCCATTCCCTAGGTAGGAGCTACAACCCGTCGAGGCTGTGGACTGCATCGGTCGTAATCTCACTGCGTCACCTGGAGAGTGGAGAAAACCACGCCTACATGCACAACCCAGTTGCATTGGAGCATTTAGAGAGAGTCTCTAAGTTGCCGCTAAAGGGTTCCTCGTTGGCAGACAAGTCAATATGCTGCACTTGATCTTTCTAGGAGGTTTGCTGGCAACGCAGGACCTGCCCTTTATGAGATCGAATTTCGCTACCGAATCCCGAAAACGCTGTTAGACAAACTCGATATTCCTGATCATATACGCTTCGCTCACGGTCACAGGCTCGAAAAGACTAACGAGTTAGTTGAAGAGTGGCTTGATAAGAGTGTGTATCGAGATGAACTGTTAATGGCGTAAACCGCCGCATTTCAGCAGTTCAACCTGCTACTCCAAATGCGACAACATCCCCATGTTGTATGTTATTGACATGATACTAGTCTTCGAGACATGGTGATTTGCTGAAGCGAGCGAAACGTCGAACATTGGCCTTGCCTACACAGCTCGGCATCACAATGTAAAACGCCACGGTTCGGCAACCTCGGCACGCTAACGTCAGCGCAACAGCTGAGCTGCGGGGAAGTTTCCTCTTAAGTACAACTGCTACGGCCCTCGCAGTCTCTTGAAAGGTCTATGAAGGTTCCTCCAAGTTTCGCCGTTGTTACCATCGTTAGAGATACTTCCACACAATGTCGGGGCCTAAGCCAGGGCAGAAGACGGTTCTCATCACGGGGTAAGTAAGAAGTAGATTTTCCGGCCTGGCCGTGGCACCAAGCAACCTGCGCAATCGACTGACATATCATTTGAAGTTGCACGCCAGGTGGGATCGGCCATGCCTTGGCCCTCGAATATCATAAACAAGGTGAGTAGTTGCATGCATATGACCTGATGGCAATGGATTGCAGCGCGATACTCGCCTTGGCTGGGCGTTATGTTAATCGACCCCGTCACAGGCCTGCATGTCATCGCGACGGCGCGGCGGCCAGAGGTTCTTTCGGGGATGGCCGGTATGGGCATGAGCGCCGTCGCCCTGGACGTTGCCGATGCCGAGAGCATCAAGGCATGTCACGCAGAGGTCGTCAAGATCACGGGCGGGAAGCTGGATATCCTCGTTAACAATGCGTGAGTGGGACGTCCCAGTCATACACATAAGTGTGCCGTCCTAAGCTCAATTGCGCTCACCACGGCACGCATGATAGCGGGCGGACGCACACGCACCCCGCGACGGACCTGGACATGGACGACGTCCGTCAGACGTTCGAAGCGAACGTCTTCGGGACGATGGCGATGGTGAAGGCTTTCGTCGACCTCTTGATCGCCGCCCAGGGCCTCATCATCAACACTGCATCGCTGTCGGCCGTCACGGCCTACCTGTTCGGGTCCGCGTACTCGGCCACCAAGGGCGCCGTGGTCAGCTACTCGCGCGGGCTGCGCATGGAGCTCGCCCCGCTGGGCGTGCGCGTGATGTGCACTATGACGGGGACGACGCGGAGCAACACGACCGCCCACGGGGACCGCACGCTGCCGCCCGACAGCCTCTACCAGCGCGTCCGGGACATTTTCCAGTGGCGCCTTACATTCAGCCAGACCAACTCCACGATGCCCACGGACCAGTACGCCCGTAGGCTGGTGGCGGACTCGCTGAAGCCCGAGGTGCCGTTGTTGCTGCGATCCTGGTTCGGTCGCCCCGACTGGTTTTGGTACGGGGGTCTGGCAAAGCTTGTGTGGTTCGGGCATACGCTGGGCGAGTGGATTGTTGATACGATATGCTGGCGCATGTTCAAGGGGCCCCAGCTGCAGAAGGCGCTCAAGGATGAGCAGAGGGTCAAGAAGATCACATGAAGACGAGGTTACTACCTGTTAGTAGTATGGCTCCAGTGGCCTATTGTATTCTTCAGTATCAGCTACCCATGACCAATGTCCATCTCCCGAATTCCCAATGGTCAAGCAAGCCAGTCAGCTCAGTCCGAATTAAACCGCATTTCAACGTATCCTCGCTGCTTACTTGTGTCAGCTGGACAAGCAAGTGCTGGTGACGTCTAATGCATTCATGCGCGGCACTACAGTTTTGCTTGTTCACGACGTGAAGCGCCAGAGTGATAAACCGAATTACCCAACTAACTACATGTGCCACCGACAAGCAGCGGCTGCATTACCGGCCATCAGTATACGGACCCGAGCAGGAGAGATTCGCCCAATCAGCACGCCGGGCAAAGACTTGTTTGCATGACAATAAGATCGGGTCCCCATGCCCCGCGACGCAAATCATATATCTCTCGTCGCACCGTATGTGATCAGACACTACCGAAGTGCCACGGTGATTTCCCGTATAGATGTCAATCGGGCCCCGGTATCGTCTACCCAAACAGTCAAAAGAAAAGAAGCCACATTCCAGGCGACAGACCGGCCCGGTCCAGAAAGTGGCTGCTTCGTGGGGCGTATGTAAAGTCACTACAGCCGGGGATTAATACGCGCCCGTCCTAGATATGGTTCGCATCCCTGTTCAGCTCGATGGGCTAACAGTCTCGCGGGCATCAACCCAAGGAAACTTGAGCAGATCAAAACACCTCCCTGAGCCTTCTAGGCTTAAAGAGACACCTGTGATTAGAAAAGTGAAGCGTCCATGTTTGCTTGCACTTGCCCAGTCGTGCAGGCCACACCCGTCCTTGTGTGGCCTTGTTTATCAGATGAATATCTGGAGGGGGGGACTGGAGGGAGCGGAAGGAGACGCTAGTTCTCCTGATTCCCGTCGTGATTGCCTGCCGTAGAAATCCTTGATCTCATATTACGTTGCATCCCTACGCAATGCGGTTTCCCTAAGTATAGAGGTTACAGGTGTCCAACGACAGCTCCTGGTCCAGTCTTTGACACAAACAACGTCACCATGTACATGCTCGCTGGTCCATGGAAGAGCCCTGAGCCGCACAGGTAGTAGCGTTGACAAGGTTGACACATTCTTCACCCCAGTTAGTCGTTCTAGGTCCTGTTTTAACAATCAGCTTTTACCACGTCCTTGTCTGGATATTGCATACTTAGTCTCCTGTGCTGGCAATGTACGCAGGCCAGGGTTTCCCGAGGATTCTGTTCCTGGCCGCCGCGGCGCTCTTCATCTGCACCACGTGGTTGTCCCTAGGCTCGCTGTTGCTAGGCTCAAAATCAATTCGGGGATATGGCTCTTCCCATATAGAGTTGACGCGCTTGGCCCAATTGGCAGTGGACCGTGGGAGATCCGACGTCTTCAACGCGACTCTTGGGGTAAGTCTCCCGGCATTTCTCTGCTCTGAACTGGTACTCAGTCTCAGTGCTTCCATGCCGCCTCACTCTAACCTCGCCTACTAGTTCGAGAAGGTCTTCATTATTGGGCTTCCCGAAAGATCAGACAAGCGCGATGCGCTGAGCCTCATGGCTTCAATGACAGGCCTCAGGCTGACGTGGATCGACGGCGTGCGAGGATCGAGCATTCCGGACAAGGCACTGCCTTTCGTGAGTACTTCAGAGATGCGGCGCCCGTATTACCGCTGACATCGTACCGAAGGGGTGGGACCGGAAGGTGATGCCGGACGCCAACCTCGGATCATGGCGAAGCCACATCAACGCTATCCGGCTCATCGTGGAGGACAGCCTCTCCTCGGCGCTGATCATGGAGGACGACATGGACTGGGACGTGCACCTGAAGACGCAGCTGTCACAGTTCGCACCAGCCGCCCAAACACTGGAGGCGGGGTTCCACCACAACCAGACCCTAGCATCCCCCAGCCCCTACGGCCGGGACTGGGACCTGCTGTGGCTGGGGTCATGCGCGACGACCTTCGACGGGCAGCTGCCGGAGCACCTGCGAATCCCCGAGGCGGAGCGCGACGGCCGCCAGGTCTTGATCCGCGGGGACCCGACGGTGCCGCCGGAGCCCCACGTCCTCGGCAACCTGAGCTTCAGCTGGCGCGACTACCCGCCGCGCACGCGCGTCGTCTACGTCCCCGGCGACAACATCTGCAGCTTCGCGTACGCACTGAGCGCCGCGGGCGCGCGCAAGGCGCTGCATCGAGGGCCAGCACAAGCCCTTCGATAACCACCTCAGCGACCTCTGCCGGCTGCGCGCGGACGGGATGCGGTGCGTCGCCGTGGTGCCCAGCCTGTTCGTGCATCACCGGCCCAGGGGCCGGGTCAGCGGGGATTCGGATATCGGCGGTGGCTCTGATGGTGTCAGGGAGTTGGGCTTCACGGAGAACATCTTGTACAGCACTCGCTTGAACCTGGCGAACTTGATCAGAGGGCTGGAGCCGGAACAGCAATGGGAGGATTGAAAGTTCCTCAGCGCCGCCGGCCTTGGTAATTGGGGGTCTCTCTGTGATTACTGGTCCCCCTCCCTTTTAGAATTTTATATGAGGTATTGGATCTTTGGACGCGCTTGAAATGCTTGAATGTCCCCAATGATTTGGCTGCGAAAGGATAACGACAGCCTCGGAGCCAACGAAGATTACCACAGCTCCGATCTAGAGCAGCTCGTTGACAGTTCAAACCATGTTGCCCGCCAATAGCTCAGTTACCATGTTGTAGCATAGTCTTAGGGGCACGCTCCACTAGCGACGTATCCATATGAGTTAGAAGTTTGCGAGTAGAGCCGGGAGACGTTTGGCGAATTACGAATTGAGACGCAGAAACATCTTCTATCCGAGCTTCAGAGGCTAAGCCATTAAAATTTTCCCGCAGTCCATCCTAAGATATTTGAGAAGGCAAAAAAAGAAAAGGATTTAGGTAATCACGTGAAACGACTTAAAGCAAAAAGTTCAATGCTGAGTGCCCATTACTGGAGTCGAACCAGTCGCCTCCTCATGAATATCCATTTCTAAATACTAGTGAGGCGCTCTACCGCTGAGCCAAACGGGCCTTCGCAATTCATTGAATGTCGCCACTTTGGCACTCATTTTAATTCGAACCCTCGCTGTTGAGTGAGGTACCGGCCCCATTGCCCTATCCCATTACCCCATTGTCCCATTACTCCATTACCACGTTGCCCATTTCGTTACTGCTAACCAATGAGTTCCGAATCAATATTCGCACATCATAACTTCGCTCCGCGTGAAGGTCTCGTTGGATCCCGGTGGGAGTTATTATCGTCTGAGGACACCTCTTTCCGTCTAAAGATGTAATTGTTATTCTCTTGTTAACGTAATGTAGTTAAAGCATTATATAACGGGGACAACGTTCGATCATGCGTGTTCGGCTATCTCATTAGATACGAGAATAGATAGAGTAAATGAAAGGATATTCCACCAGTCTATTGTCTATCCTCTGGTGTCTATGTTCTAATCCAACAAATTCACTGCTCAGGTAAGGAGGTCCGCCTGCTCTCTCCGGACTGCGGCGACAGCGAGCTCTTTCCGCGCCATCGCGCTGCCCGATCCTCCCTCAGAACTACCGAGCCCGCCATTCTCCACGCCGTGGCTTGATTTAGTGCCATTGATCGCCTGCCCGTCGCGCAGGATGCACTCGACCAGGCGCCCGTCCCTGATGGCCTCGTACAGGGTCGACACCCAGGAGCCGATGATCCTCTTGGGCCTGCCGTCGAGCTCGGTGTCGCCGGGCGCGGGCTGCTCGACGAGCCCGCGGTGGAACGGCACCCCCAGCGTTTTGCGCACGAACTCGTAACACCGCCTCGTGGTGCTCCCGAGAAACTGGGCCGTCGTCTGGTGCTTGAAAAAGGAATCCCGGTGCCTCACGTAGGTTTCTAGGACCGTTTTACCGATGCTCTCTCTTAGGGCTTGCACAATTTTCAGCGCGTTGGAGCCGGCCGGCAATGCGGAATGACTGTCTTGGGCCAGGAACTCGGCAATTGCCGGCACTGTCGCAGAGGCGACCTGGGAGGCCCTCTGAGGCGTATCGAGACTCGACGTATCATACCAGCTCTTGCAGATATCCTTCCAGACTAAAGTAGCGAGCGGAGAATCCTCCTTGATGGCGAGTTGTTCGCAGAGAATGGCCGACAAGACGGGTTTCAACTCTTCAAGGAATGTCATATGCATGACACGGAGATCCAGAGCCTGGCACGTCGTATATAGGGCGCCGGCAGACATCAAAGAGACCAGCTCCACGGCTTGCATCGTATACCGACAGTTCAGGAGGGCGAGTGAGTTTACGGACTGGTTGTGCATCTCGGCGGACTGCACGTGTGACGAGATTGGATTGGCCAAGAAGGCCAGCTCGGATTGGTAGGCGGCCATGTTGACGTCGACGCCCTTGAGACAGAACGAAAGACTCGGGTCGTCGGCTGCCAGGTTCGGCGGCAGACCGTTGCTGAGGGCGTTGTTTATGAGCTCCGTCGTCTGGCTGAAGAGAAGCTTGCCCATCATCTGTAGACCGAACCGCATCTTTTCCGCCGCGGACGTGATAGAGGCCGCTTGGAAGTTGCCACCGCTGTGAACGTCGTTCTCGGCCACATTGACCAGGGGGTTGTCCGTCGTCGAGTTGAGCTCTACCTCTACCTGCTGCTGCGCTAGCATGAGGTCTTCTAATACAGGAGAGAGCCACTGCGGTGAGGTGCGCAGGGCGTATCGCTCCTGTGCAATGCCCATTCTGAATCGATCCTTTGCCCGGGGGCCCAGACCCGTCACCAGCTTTGAGCCAACGAGGAAAGATCTTATGTTGGAGGCAGCTTCGATCTGTCCGCGATGTGGCCGGATGTCTGAGATGAAGGGGTGCGCCCACTCTACACTAGCTGCTAACCCTTCAGCGGTCATGGCTGTCAGGAGCTGGCATGTGACCGCGAGGTTGTTCGTTTCGTAGATCGCGAGACTGGCCACCGCAGCAGACGGTGCCGTGCCGTTAATCAGCGATAATCCCTCCTTCGGCCCTAATACGGTGGGTTCCATACCCAATTTTCGGAGCGCCTTGTCCGCGGGCAAGATGAGTTTATCTGCACCTTTGCCTATCTGCACCTTTACGTCAGGGTTTCCCATAATACTACCGGCCACATATGATAGCGGCATGAGATCCCCGGATGCAGAGATGGTGCCACGTAAGGGAATAAAGGGCGTGCAGTCGTGACGGACGAGGCCTACGATGGCCTCGGCCACTGAGAGCTTCATAGCCGAGTGTCCGCGGATGTTAGCATTGGCCCGGACTATCATGGAGCCTTTAACCCAGACTCTAGGCAGTACATGATGCCTCAGCTCCTCGTAATCCTCGTCGCTTGTATCATTATTGATCATAACAGCGGACTGCGTATGCTGTATCAATGACACTTGTAAACCTGGAAGCTCTGCCGTACGGACATCTGCCGATCCGCCGAAGCCGGTATTGACTCCTGGTTAGTATGTGAGCGGGAAGTAAGCCAGAATACTGTCCCGGCTGGGGTCCTCACCATAGATACAGGAGCCATCTGCCAAGTACTTGTTGAGGGTCACAATACTCTCGTCGATGGCCTTGATGACATCCGGGCTCTTGCTAACGCTTGGTTTGCACGCATGTCTGCATCATGTATGGTTAGAGCACGTTATAGGGTCCTTCTGTTGTCACAAACCTTGAGACAGCCACAACGCCAGCAATATCAAGAGAGTGACCGTCGATGGTGAGGTAGCCAGACCGGCGGTAACGCTCGAGGCATTCCCATATGGCTTTGGTCTGGTCGAAATGTGGGTGGGGTCTTTCATACATGGTGCTTGCAGCTTCTTCAATGTCTCATTACCGTATTGACATTAAGAATGCATTCTAATGAATGCCCAACCCATCTGTGGAAAGAGAAAGAAAAAGGGGGTTACTCGGTTTTGGAGCCTTACCTATGGTTGGAACAATAGCGGGTCTGTCAAGGCATGCAATTAAAGTCTGGGGAGATCCCGTCGATTATCTTAGCGTCGTAGGGGGTCCTGTCATTCCGGGACTTAAGTTACAGGGGAAATTTTCCACGGCCTAATAGGCTTGGCAGGCCCTATGGGCAACTAAGGAGATCTCAGCTCATTACCTAAATAGGTACTTAATTCCATATTTTTCTTGTCTTTTTACCTGTATGCGTCATATCACTCCCGCCTTCTCGGTTTTATGAACGAGATATAAATTCTTCTTGGACTCTGATAGGGCCTCCTGGATAACCTAAGGCGGTGCGCCGGCACAAGTCGTAAGCAAACCCACCCATTATGCGATTCACCGCCGCTTCTCCCACAGACACTTCTTATGCTGCTACACCATCCAAATTCTTACGGCTATAGCGATCGTCTCACATCCCTCATTCGGTTTCTTAGTTCAATTTCAGCAAAACCGAACTTGAAATCCAGAACGAAAGCTAAGATGCGAGGTCATGGTCATTTGGGCGCTGTATTGCCCCTACATTTTGCTCCATCCACGTGCTATTATGTTTTCCAGACCCCTGGATCGGATATCATCTCCCCACTTAAGCCAGATGCTGGAAACGATGCTAACCCGCATGACGTTCCCAGTCTAGCGAAACATGTACAACATGCCGGTGGCCGTAGCAAGGGCGCGGGAGTGATTGTTGTCCTAGAGGGAAATGAGAAAGACGGTCGGCACGCTGCCGAACCCCGCTCCTCTGGTCATCCAGCGAGGCGATGCGCATTGCCTCGAAATTAAAGCTAGGCACGCGACACCGAACGCATACGGAAGATTCCGGTAGCATGAGGTGATGCTACGAGTGGGTAAATGAAGATGAATGGGAGAGCCTGGGCAGTAGTTAATAACCATGCTTGAGGGACCTATGTTGATGGATACGGAAACCACACGTAGAACAGCAGATATCTATCATAAATACAGAGACGGTATCTGCAACCATCTTATCGGACTAGACTTAAGCAGGCTATAAAGCAGGCCTGGCCTTCTTCGGCGGCGGCGGCCTCAAAATGCTCTGCTGCGTCATGCTGACAACCAGGCGACCCTGTTCATCGAAGAGCCTGCTCTCGGCGTAGGAGCGCCCGACACCCGCCGCATGAGCAACCCTCTCCCTCAGATGCCACTGGCCTAGATCGACGTCCGGCACGAAGAACCGCAGCGCGAAGTCCAGCGAGGACGCGGCACCCGCATCCTCGAAACCGAGGTGGTCGTGCACGAGCGGCAGGAACGACAGCCCACCGTCCATGAGGAAGGCGACGGCGGCGGACCGCTCGCCGTGGTCTGTCAGGGACTGGTCCTCGCGGACCCGGTACCACTCGGCCGAGGTGCGCGCCGTGATCGGCAGCGCGTCCTGGTCGGTGGGCGCGCGCTTCGCGACGCCGAGGTTCTGGCCCGACATGCCGGCGCGGCAGAACCGCAGGTCGAAGAAGCGCTCCTGCGCGCTGAACAGCGCCGCGAACGCGCCCGAGAGCTCCGTGTCCATGCGCCCCGCGCGCACGAGCTCGTCCGACAGGGTCTGCCGACTCGGAGTACGATGCGGCGGCGCATATCCTCCGCGTTGCAGCGGCGGGGCCGAGAAAGCCATGAGGGTTTCTTCCGCCTCGGAGGCATGGAAATCCGCGATCAGCTCGATGCACGTGCGCTCGCGCTCGCTGCCGTCCCGCTGCCGCTGGAGTTGGGTGACGCTCACGCGCCGCGTCGCGAAGGTCCGCGTGTCGCGCGTCCGCGTCACGATGCACTTGAATTTGCGGTCCAGCGACGCTGGGCCGTGAAAGTGCCCAACCACCGAGTATACCTTGTGCGTCACCGGTACGGTCTTGGCGGCCGCGTGTACTGCGACAGATATGGCGCTGCCGCCGTACGCGATGGGGGCGGCGTTTCCCATACGGATGGGCAGGGACGTGGATGCATATTCGTCCTTGCCCGGCGTGACTTGGTCGACGCCCACTTGTTCGGCGATGGTCGACGCCATTGTCTACTATTATACGCGATGGTGATACAAGGTGAGTGGAGTAGGCGCGTGCCTCTAATGTCTTTAGTAACGAGGTAGAAACGAAATTCCGAGCGACGATGATTAAGTATTAAAACAGTATTCTATCTTTCAGTAAACGCACCGATAGCGGTGGATATGAGATGAATAAATTCCTCAACCATCTACAATACACAATACAAAGTGGATGGTAGATTACTAAACGGATAAGTTGCGAGCCGCGAATCTCGGCAAGTCCTATACTGGCCAAAAACTGACCCACTCCGCACTTGGATCTAACCTTTCTATTCTCTTTCCGGAAACCGCGCTTTCGGTGTGGGAAAGAGGGAGTCTATATTTATCAAAGGGTCGGTTTTACTCTTAAGACGTATCTGATCATATTTCTGCAAGCCAGTCTAAGACATTCCAAAATGTAGCGTCCTCCCCATGGACGAGACAGACCCTTGGCGCCCGCGCCGCCACCCCGACACGGTGTTGCCCGCTAGGTTTTCCCTGGAAAACGTCCGCATAATCAATCGGCCCACCCACAACTTCGTGCCCCATCCCTAAGAGAAGAGGCCAGGGCCATTCTTCGGAGGATCTTCCAAATCACAGCACCCAAGCAGCGACAACTAAGACCAATGCAGCGGGGGCGACGCCCAGGCTCGCCGCGCCGGCCAGAGTGGGGTTCGCGGGAGTGTCCCCGGCGTCGGTGGGAGTATCCCCGACGTCAGCGGGAGTGTCCCCAGCGTCGGCGGCCGTTGCCGTGGCGGTAGATTCGGTGTTGGCGTACCAGCCCGACGGCGTGCTCCACAGGACCTTCGTCGGAGCTACTGCTCTGGCGACGGGGTTGCCGGTGTTGGGGCGAGGGCGATGCGGGGGAAACGGGGGAAGCGGATAGCCCGGGATAGCTGGGATCGTTGAGGGATTAAGATTCTCCGGGATGTCTCGGGAAATCGAATCGTTCTGGCTATCTGGCGGCCCGCTTGACGGGACGGGGACAACTGGCGGCACACCGGGCGGTAACCAGGGCGCCGGGGTTTCGATGTGAGGCGTGCGCGCTTCCAGCCAAGTGGGGAGACTGGTCGGGCTGCCATCCGGGCCGCGGGTGGTCGGCGTTTTCCAGGATCCAACGTCTCGGTCCTGCTGTGCTGCCCTTGCTCCCAGGGCGAGGGCCAGAATGATGACATAGAGCTTCATGGTGGGTTGTCTTCGATGAGAAGCGAGGTGAACGAGTTAAGCTGAAACCTTGGCTATTTCTGCGGCGCGATTTGCGGAAACACGCCCGGAGACCCCAGATTCTGAAAAGGGAGGATCAGCATTTATTCACCCGATCAGCCCCATCTAAGTTTATCATTCTTTGGCCTTTCCCCGTGGCGGTCCGGCTGGAAGGTCGTAGAAAGTCCTAAGCTCTGTCCCTATTCACCTTAAGCCCAAAGTATAAAATGCATATCACTGGCGCCTACTGCTGGTCACGGGTTCAATTAGGAGTGTTATCTATGTTTCCTGGCCACATCCTTGGCGGATAATGTATGCTAGACTTGAGTTAAGCCGTCCTCGGGATACATATCCCTTACTAAGCCCGCGAGATTAGGCAGCAAAAGAGAAGCGGTGCGGATATCGAGCAGCTTGTCACCATTGCACAATGACATTGGGTGCCACCCCTGTCCACTTTGGTTGCGCTGGGAAAGCAGTGATAGACATGGGCTTAACGATGTTGCTGTAACCTGCGACAGGACATTTGGGGGGGTGTTGCATGAGAACTGATCAGGTGTACAAGGACGAGAAATCCACACAGTTCAAAGCAGCAATGGATAGGAAGCCTAAAAAGTTCAGGATATCAGAGAACGTCGAACAATGCATACCGATCAAAACCTCCGGACGACGTAGCCAGGGATATATGTCCTAGTGGATTACAACTCTGAAAGTTTACCTTTTTACTAGCACAGCTAATGGCAGGACATATTGTATGAGTAATTAGTACGTTGTCTACGGCATCCAGCTTATGTCCCCTTAGCTCGATAATATAATGTTGGTCAGTCCGGGGTCGTAGTAAAAATTAGGGAACACATGCCAAGTGGCCTTTTTGACGCCCCTCCTAAATGTTGAACCAGTACTCATATCTTTCTACGGTCTTATTTACTCGGCTAATATTGCGGCTCGGGCATATTGAACCCACCCTAAATTTTCTTTTCTTTCTTGGAGAAAAGAAAAGGAGAGGCTTATTTCGCGCGCAGACAGCATGTTGCCGACATCTTGTCCGTTTCACTTTTCCCGCGCGCTCCGTCCACTCCTAGCTGATTCTTCTGATGTGGATAGTAGGGGTGTGAATGTAAGATAAGTCGAGCGCAATCTGACGGAAATCTGAACTAGGGCTTGCGAATGAGAGTAGTATGGCGGAATCAATGCGGATTGATTCTTGAATTCTGGAAAAGCCTTTTTGCCTTGAGTAGGCCACTCGCAGACGATATGTCACAGGGGCATTCCAGCAAGGCTTTAGTTAATCACGTTCGTTTCCGTTCCTACGCCTGACGCCACACCTTATCACTGGGTATCATGCGTACACCAAGTTTAACTTAACGTAGACCTAGTTGTGTACATAGATACCGCCTAGAAAAGGTGATTGCTGAAGCATATGTTGATGCATGTCTAAAGCTTAAGGGACGGAAGAGGGGAGGTCCGGGGTTATGCTCTTGGCAGTAACTAGCTAGCGGCGCTGGCATTGGCCAATTGAATTCGCCCCATATTTGATAAGATATGTTCCAGCGTGAGCTGCCATCTGTGACCAGGTGCTAATACTATCTATGCCTGGCGAAAACAACTGCTAGAAGAAAAATTCCATCCCTGTTTTTTTTTTTTTTTTTTTTTTTGGGCCCGCCCACC
>QJNU01000243.1:68795-102925 GCA_004154915.1 Monosporascus ibericus
AAGCCTATTAATGCAAAACGCTTAAAAAGTTACGATAGAATACCTAAATACCAGTTTTTTAAGAACCCCTTCGAAATAATTACCATCCATCCACATCGCAGACTCCGCCGGCGACAATCACCACCACCACCACCACGACAGCTCTTCCCAGCCACGCATCCGCGGCCAGCCACGCTTGCTGAACGACTGCATTTCCTACGGCAGCTGAATACGAATATAGAGGAGGGAAAGCCCAAATAGGAATAAAACAGTCGCAAAGATGCATCTCATGTACACCTCGGGCCCGGACGGCAAGCGCGTCTACACGCTGAAGAAGGTGCTGCACGGCGAGGTGACCAAGTCGGCGCACCCGGCACGGTTCTCGCCCGACGACAAGTGGTCGCGGCAGCGCGTGACGCTGAAGCGGCGGTTCGGCCTTCTGTTGACGCAGCAGAGTGAGTTTTCCTTCTCTGGCGCCCCCTTTCCCCCTTGCCCCTTGCCCCTGTTCACATTTCGTTTCTGTTTTGGTCTACCTCAGGCTTTCGCCTCTCTTTTGCGACGGCCGAGGACTGGTGAGCTGCGGGGAGATTATGGGACGATGAGGAGCTGTAAGAAGAAGAAGAAGTAATGTGGCTAACGAGGGACGCAATGAGCAGAGAACAAAGTTGCCGAGATGCAGTGATGAGATACCCACGGGTTAATTAGGCACCTGAGATTCTCGAACACAACGCTGCTGGGGGAGCTTTTGGGCCGAGGAAGTGTGGGCCAAGAGGGGGAAGCATATTGTGGTGTTCTTACAAATGCGATTCGGACTACGTTTCAACGGGCAGGCGTTCAAGGCGTGCAAATAAGGATTTTCTCGCCGGTCGTTCGATCGACGATGTTCAAAGATCAATCATGGAGGTCCATGGTGTTGATTCAATGTCTATTATGCATCATATATCAGCATCGGAATAGCATCGATGTCAAACGGTCTGCTTTGGCCATTCGGAATCAACAACTACATGATAATATGTCCTCATGGTATCAATCCATCGTCAACCCGTATAACAGCATCGTACTATAATGAAGCCTAACGCCTCTTCCTCGCATTCACATTCCGTCCAGCGCCGACCTTGATCCTGCCCGGTCCGCCACCCTTCCGGTCACCGCTCAGTATACTCGGGAGGTAATCCTCGTCCATGAGGTCGCGGCCCCCCGCGGCCGCCCTCCGCTGCTCGTCCTTCTGCTTGACGTACTCCTTCTGATCCTCGGCGAGGATGAGGTCACGGCCCCAGCCGTTCTTCCCGCCGCTGCGAGCGCCGGCCTGGAGCTTGCCGCTGGCGCTGCCGTGCGTCGGCTTGGGCACGCTATACACGTTGCCGCGGTTGTTCCACTGGAAGTTCTGCTTCAGGTGCACGGTAAAGGCGCCCGTGGCCTGGTCCGTGGACACGCTGACGCGCGTTAGCGTCGCCTGGCCGCAGCGCGGGCAGAACTGCCGTCTTTCGCCACTCTTGTGGTCCCGCGTCACCTGGAAGCAGCCATGGCATCGCAGCGCCCATGTCTTGACCCGCGTGATGCGCGCCAGCCGCGGCGACACCAGGTTCAGGTTCATGCGTAGCGCCACGTTCTGCATCGCGTAGTCCGACGTCAGCAGCGCCACCTGCAGGAACCGCTGGATCGGCTGCTGCGGCGCCGCGTACTGGTCCTTCTCCTGGTGCTTCTTGAGGTTCGAGGGCGTGATCCAGCCTTCTTCGTCCTCATCATCGTCCTTTGTATCCTCGTTTCCTGCTGCTTGCTCGTTCGCTGGTTGGGGTGCCTGGTTTTGCGGCTGTGCTTGTTTTGATGTCTCTGTCGATTGCATTGTCGCTTCTGAGGCTGCGGCTTCTGTGGACGCCTCGGCCTCTTCCAAGCTCAGAGAATTTAACTGATGGGAGACTTCTTCCTGTGATATGACAGGTTCTGTCTGGATCCGTGACTCGTCTTGTGACTTATCTGCCGCCCCTGTCTCCAAGGGAGCATCCTGCATAGAATTTTGACCGTCTTCTTCCTTCTCTGGATTATTCTCCGTGCCCGCAGGTTCATCCGACTTCGCATCCTCTGCCTTACCAGGCGCCCGTCCATTCAAGCCCTTCTGGCCCGGGACTTTCCTCAGCCTCCAATCGCCTCCATTGCGCTCGCACTCGAGCTCGTAAGCCAGCGCCACGAGCGCGATATCCGGCTTACTCAGGACCCCGAGATCGCCTGTCCGCCGCGCGAACTCACGGACGAAGCGCACGCTCTCGGGTCTCGGGTCGCGCAGCTTCAGGAACGGTACCAGGGTCGTCTCGATGCGGGCGCGGGTCGCCGCATCGCGGATTTCGGTTTCGATGACGCTCGGGATCGTATATAGCTCGTACGCTTGCGACAGGAGCGTGCTCACCGGCGGATCGTTCTTGATTAGCGGTCCGGCGTCGAGGACTATGCTGTGCATGGGTTTCGTGGGGGTATCAGTCGCCGGTTCAGACTCGAGCTTCACTGGCAGCGGCGTTGCCTGCTGAGGCTCTGTTGTCGACGCCATATTCTGTTGCTATGAACAGGTTGTTCGAAGTCTCGTGTTGTCCGGCTACGAGCGATCCGGTCTGTTCGAATTTGGAAATATCGATAGTGATAAGTAGTGGGGTTGATGCTGTCGGAAATTTGTGACTTTCGGCGGGGTGTTTTCCAATTCCTAAGAATATTTTGGCGGAATCGGTGGGCAGAACCCTGATACCGATACCGATAGTGGGGTGGGCACCGGCACCGGGCTATTCGCTAAGTTAGGGGGGCTCGATTGAAGACAACCATAGCTAAGCTCCTAATGTAACTATCCGCTGGTATCATTATCCATCGTTAAATACAACAAACGGTTATGTCGTCTACATGCAAATTAACGCGCGAGCTACTAACGTTCAGACGCCCAAATCAGGCCAAACCATTAAACCTGCTGATTAGCTGCTTAAGCACTAATGGCATTGAACCTTACAACAAAGACGCTTCGGGAGATTTCTGCTACCGCTATATAATACTGCATAGATCTGAGGGATGCCCTCGGCGCCCTGATCGTATCGGTGCACCGCATCTCCGTGGCGCTCGAGTCCTTTGAGGACTACATGGGCTGGGTTCAGACGCCAACACGCGGCAAACTGCGCATATTTGGGGCGTCATTTCAGCCTTACTCGTCGTGGTCATTCTGGGGTACTACATGGTCTGGCTTTTGCTCTCGTATCTCAGTCGATGGTTTCGTTAATTCGATCCTATGCTCTCTCACACGACGAACGTTTATCACCAAATCACCGCCTCCGGCGTCATTGATGCACGTAGCAAACAGAGTTTTGTAGGCGGGTTGGTACGATACGTTCCTGCTCCTGAAGCGTGTCTTGGGTGAGCCAACTTTAGATATTGATATGGTAAACTACAGCTCCAACTTTATTCCCCCAGAATCCTTCTATCTCGGGGGAGGACCTTCTGGTCTTAGTTGACTACAGGCGGAAAGGGGGAAGGGTAAGAGTTGCAGGGGGTCCGGAGTGTGGCCTGCATGCGCGACCATGGTCGGACATCCTGCGGCAAGTCTTGCAGAATCCATCGCCAGTCCATGGGGAGCACGTCACTTCTCTTTGGCTAGTCATTACTGAGTTGGACCCCGCCTCTTCCTACGTGCGCAGAAGTTGGTCATGACATGCGGAGCGCTATGGGACGTGCGGAGTTTCTCGACTCTTAATCAGAACGCAACGTATAAGGCGGACAGTGTTGGTCTTCGTAAATGTGCAGAACTTGATACGCACTGCCACAGTAAGCAAGTGCTTTCTCTCCCTCATCGTGTGAAAGGTTACCTACATACGTATCGGAGAAAATGATGAAGCACAGAGTGGAGGACAGAAAATCCAGCCTAAAAGGTGTTTCATAGAATAGGTCAATTAAAAATTGTTTGTCAATGCCTGGTTTCCTCGGTTATTCAGGGCTGAAGCCCCTTATGTACGCGAGAAGGGCTTTCGTTGGTGTGTCGTTATGGGCCAGAAAAGGGGGACCACCTTGGCTCCTAACAATATGCGGTTATGCTTGGTACATGCAAAGCCCGTAGACTAGGGACGTATGAAACTAACGCCGCTCCCCGTCCCGTGCGGTGCTAACGATCTACAAACCGGGTATTTACAAAATGGACCATATGTAGGACTAATATCAGGTAGGTCAGTTTCGACATTGACAGCGTTGTCACTCAATCGCCAGTGGTTTGGAGGGTGGGGGGGTCCTCGCGAGGCATTGTGTCTGTTAGAGTAATAGTAGTAGATCCATTCACTCAACCTGACCCTGAACGCCAGAAACCCCTCAAACACCGTGGTCACTATTCCCGCAGATCTTATCATCCTTCCAGTGGATTGTGGCGGCGCAAAACGCCTTGCCCCTATTGCCCTTCTTATACGGACAATACTGTACATCCTCGAGGACGGTGGACTCGATGACATCTGAGCGGAGGTCTACCCTTATCCCTCTTGGAACCCCGAGGAGACCCCCCCCCCAAGAGAGAAGATATAGAAGGTCCGGGACAGGAGAGAGGAAGTGACTCACATTCCCAGACGCAGAAATCGAGCGCGCCGGGTACGTCCTTTGTCTTGAACCGCAGATCTGCACATGCGGCGCCGATGCGCCGGAAGTGGTCCACCATTGCCTTCTTGTCCATGTGGAGGACCGTGAACCCTATGATGATCAATAGCCGCCGTCAGCCCCTAGCTCCGTTTCTTCAGGAGGCTCTCCCCTTTGAATGGTATTTACTCACCTTACTCCGAGTAATCCAGCCCCTTTTCGACGAAGTACGCGAGCACCGCGTCGGCGTCCCCCGACGCCCAGGCCGCGGCGTACACGTCTATGCGGCTCCGCATCTCGCGTTCGGCTCCCGCGAGTTCGGCCCGGAAGACGCTGCTACCGAACTCGAGGCCCATGGTTGGCAGGAGAGTTTGGATAGTGAAAAATAGGGGATCTAGGGTGGGTAGAGTGATTGTCTCAGCTTTCTCTCGGGCGATGGTCAGATAGTTGGTAGCTTTATGGGGTTGTCGCGCTGTATGCCCGTCTCGTCTGATAGTCGCCACCGGGACACGGAAGGTAAGACATACATACGGTAATACGTCCACATGTTTGTCGAGGTGCGTGCAACGCCCTAAGAATCGTTAATCGAATCTCCATAGAATCCATTTGCTAGGCCATGGCAACTAGATACGCTACCTCTCCTCTGTAAATCCTAAGGGCACTGGCGGTATCGTATGACAAGGTTGCTGTACAACCGGGATGGTGACGGGAGTGCATTACCTATGTGGTGTCATAATCTGCAGGGGCGGGCTGTCAAATGTCAAGCCCCTGTGCCACATCCGTGCCATGCACCTAACCAATGTGCCGGCTGATGTATGACCACAAGCGAACCGGCTTCAGCCGCGTCGTCCCGGCAGCCAAGCGGTGATTAGGTGTCTCAGTCGGGCAACACCCGCCTCTATCAGCCCGCCGGGGAACGAATCAAGTCTCTCCAATGGTTGGGAGGCGACGGCCGATAGACTCGACCGCAACTGACATATAGGCACAAAGCCGTATACGTAGTCTGGTACCCGCGGGACCCTTCTTACTCTTGCTAAAGACGTACCCCCGACACCGAGCTAGGACTCCGGTCTCCGGTCCGTTCAAGTCATATCGGGTCTTGGGCAAGCACTTAACGCTCATACGCACTGGGAAAGGAGGATCATTGGGGTGTCAACACGACGAAGACGCATACGTCATGGTCGCACTGAATCCTACCAATGCAGAGCGTGGATGGATGAATATCTTCTTTTACTTATATCAATTAACCTGGGAACAAACGGTTCGCACCGTAAGGGCTGCTCTAGGATATCTTGCTCCTTCCGGATATATACAAACATAGTCGCTTGCAATGGCTGGATATGTTAAGGCAGCTACATCTTGGCCCATGTAAACCCCGTCACTACCCCTTCTCTCCCCCTCAACCCCAACATCCCGTAACCCACGACATACGACTTTCCCCTAGGATAGTCAGTCGCTGTGCTAGATGCCCGCGGGAGCCGCTCTCACACTTTCACACGTTATAGACGACCAATAGCAAACTTACGAGCATCTTTCCTCCTCCCGCGTCGATCCCTCGATTCAAGTCTGCCCGAGGAGAAGAAGGTAAGTCCACCCTACTACCCAGTCGTTCAGCTTGAGCAGTAGCTCTAGGAACAGGACCTTGTGGCACATATATACCGTTGGTATCCTCGTAAGTCCTTTTCCGTCTGTGGCGCTTATTGCCCTGATTCATTTTTTCTTCTTTCGTTGGGGCATGGCTGAGGCGGCAATTCTATCTCACCTGCGGTTCTAAGTCCCACTGGCCTTGACCGAGCACATGACGCCATTTCCCCAATTTATACCGCCAAACTCCACTAACGAATCCCAAAAGCTCGGCGTTAACATTATTTCAGGCCACCACATGGATGAGAATCTCACCATACCTATAAGCGGAGACAATAGTTAGGGTTCGTGTCTTGCCCGGGCGGGCAGCTTCCCCAATAATCTGGGTTTCCTTAGAGGGTAATCGGATACCACAGGGCATCCTAAAACTCGGTTAAATGGCCGAACCGGAACGATGACAAGGACATGCTTTCGCTGTACCCATACTAGTAACCCAGGTATTGAGCATGGGCTATTCGAACCGCGGAATATCGAGCCAGTCATCTGCAAAGAAAATAGTGGTTCAGACGGTGTATCTAAACTGACTCCTAATTTTCGGCGTCCGGGCTCATTGAATGACCACCGCAAGGAGCAGCTTCGTGAGCCCCTCAGATCTCAGCATTCCAGTGACATTTTGAGCTTGTCTCAAGACCGGAAGGAACGAAATGATCAACTCGCCACCTCAGACAGTCATTTGCGGGAAGTCATTATTCAACCAGTCGTTTGAGAACCACGGTCCGGCATCGAGTCCAGTATTGCCGAAGGACTCGAAGTTGAAATCAAACCCGTCCATGGCGCCCTCGAACGCATTATTGTTATCCAAGCCGTCGGGCGGAACGACCGGGGGCAGATTCGGCTTCGGCATGCTCTGGTCGCCAACGGCCATCTCTGTGGACATCGACATGCCGCGGGGTCTCGGATGAGAGAGCACTGGAGTGGCGTTCGAGTTGGGCGTGTGCACGGAGGTGCCATATGGCGATGGGACACCGGCATGATTCAGCGGCGACGGGATGGGCATGTTCGCCACCTCGGTATCGTCCACGATCTGCATCTGGTAGACTGGGTTGTGTCTGAATAATGTCTGGCGGGACACGAGATTCGGACTGCCTGGGCCGCTTGGAGTGTTCGGAGTGAAACCTCGCGCGATGAGGTTTTCAAGGTCATTTACGACGGCGGCGCCAGCGGGGACGTGGTTCATTGCCTTGGCTACCGCCAAGCATCGCTGGGCACGTTCGACGATGTCATCTGCCGACAGCTGGTATTCGACGCCGCGCGTATGATAGATAGAATACAGTACGCGGGCGCATTGGTAGGCGCAAACAGGAAGGTCGAGATCGGTGACGGGGAGACCGCCATCGAGGGCGAGAATAGACCTGAATATATCAGACATCCCTATGGCATGTTCGTAGCACTGCCGGGCGCACATGGCTACGAACTGGGGATCTAGACGCTCGACGGCCGACCGCGGAAGTGATTCCTTGATCCCCGGTAGTATAATCCGAAACAAATCGCAATGGCACTGTCGCCACCATACGTGAATCATGATGAAGACGCAAAGGCGGGGAGAGTAGGCGCGGAGCTGCAGATTGCTGTCCGAGAACTTGAATGACGCTGGCAGGAACTCGTGAAAGCTTCTCAGCTCGTCCGCCAGCACCTTCACTAGTTCGGGTAGCTGTGTCAGTTCCGAATCGGACATAGCCAAGACGTTCTTGGTGCAGTACAGCACGCGGCTCCTCATCCACAACAGCCGAACGTGAAGCAGCAGGGACCCGACATCATCTGGGAAGGGTTTGGTGGGGATGGGGCGGAGAAACTCGGTAACCTGTGGAAGATCGAATTCGAAATTTCGCTCATTGCACGGCAGCTGGATATGCATCGATTCAGGGGGTAACAAGGTAAAATCCGAGTAGCCGCCGTTGATTCCCGAATCGATGGTACAGAACGCCCACATCAGTCTTCTTCGAGATTCCCTAGCCAGGAAACATAGACTGGGATTCTCATAGTTGAGCCGGAGGGCGTATGCAAAGCGCGCCCCTATCGCCGCCAACATGAACGCGCCGGTGAATCTGCGGGAGAGCATCCTATGCTTCATAATGAGGACTAGTGCCTGTATCTTGAGCGTTGACGGGTTTTCCAGATCCTGGTATATCATCTGCTGGCATTCATCGACACATCGGTTCCCGTATTCGCGCGTGCCGGGACCTAGATCAGTGAGTAGGGATGTAATGCCCACAATGGCAAGCAACAAGGCCTTGTCCATCATGCCAGCATGATATCGCTGCATAAGCGAGGCGCGGTGGATGAAGGAGAGCACGGGCACGTGGTGTACGTGACGGAAGTAATTGTTGAAGGCCTTAAGAATCAGCGCCTCGTCGGGAAACTTGAACCTGCGGTGGCAGTCAGCCTCCAAAGAACCACACGCCAAGCTGAAGCTGGAGCCATACGCGTCATTTGTAGGTCTCCTTGGTATCCATGGTCCCGAGGCATCGTGGCGTTGATTGTTATCCGGAAGACCACGGCCGTGATGGGATCCGTTTTCATCCCTCCGCAACATCGCCCTCTTCTCGGGCGGTTCTGACGTGACAGATTCATGTTCCGAGTCGGTAGTACCGGCTTGTTGGGAAGCGCTGTGGATATTGCCGCCGGTCACTATCGCAGTGCCGTTAACACCGCCGGATCGCTTCGTCGGCCGATATACGCAGTCTATTCCCTGGGCCTGGCATCGCGCACATTTCGGGGTCTCGCCGCTGCATCTGGCTTTTCTCGAGTGGCAGTTGATGCATGCCAGCCTCACCCGTCGCCGAGGAAGAGAGAAGGACGTTATGCTATCGGTGTCGGGGTGCGGTGAGCTCTTGTCCTGGAAGGAGCAGGTGAAGCCCAGGCGCTCACAGTTCTGGCAGACATCGCGCCGGCCATCACAGCGGACCTTCCTGGCGCGACAAGTGGCACACGTCTGGCTCGCCTTCTTCTGGGCGCGGTTGGCGGGGTCGGATGCTGCGGCGTCTGTGGCGACCTCGGCTGCCGTGTCAGCCGCGGTAACCTCGGCGCTCATATCGTGCATGTCCATCCTCAACCCGGTCTAAGTTCGGGATCCGTAGTATCCGGGTCCGGGTCCAGGTCCGGATGACGACGATCGTAAGACTGGCCCGGGAATCATTAAAGGAGTCTCAAATCCGCAACGGGTCCAGGTCTCGTGGTCGCTGTAATAGATGTGGGGTTAGCTCGAAGGGTGGACTCATATCGGGTAAATGGCGTCAGTAGGACCTGAGATGGTGTCCGCGGCCCTTCGAAATGGGAGGGAAAATCGCGTACAGGACTTTTTTTGGGATGGAGACTCCAACAATGGAAGCTCGGAAAAGAAGCGGGAAGAATTAAAGTGGACCTTTTGACTCGATCCGCTGCATACCCAACTTTAACTGCTCATAGTCCGTATAAAGGCATATATTACTTACTGAAAATAACACTTACCCAGACCCCGGATATTGCATGCAAAATACTGATGTTGGACGAATTGATTGGAAGCCTGCACTTCTTTCATTTCTTACTTTACAGGAATAGTCACTTATACCCATTGTGTCGAATAGAAGCGAGATGTAGGAGACGTCCACAGGAACCTAACATTATCTATGAAGGTTTAGGAAAGGGAAGAGAGGTCCGCGGGGCTTTTTTCAAAATGACTCTATTCCGGCACGACACTTCCCTCCCGCTTCCTGAAAGCCACAAAATACGTCTAACAGGCGCTTATCGTGCGAAATGTGGCAGTACTAATCCATTCCTGTATTCACATATCATGACGACAACAGCCAAGGCTGGGTTTTCTAGGAAGTTCATTGTTCGCTGCGTTCTTGTTGGGGAGTTATTCAAGAACACAAGACACTCGCACCACGACCTGCCCTATGCTGCAACAACAAACGCATTGTTCAGTAACGCCAATGAGACAACGTTGTCCTTTCTTCCTATATGAATGTCTGCTTACCTATGCAGGAATGGCGGACTACAGTTGCACTTATCTCATTGTTCGCGGACCCTTCATCCCAAAGCATCCTCCAGGGCGGGAAAGTCTAAATGTAGCGGACATAGTTGTGGTTTCTTCAACCTGAATCTAATATGGATAGTGCAACCTCCAGCCGTCGCCTTTACGGTGGTGCACGCACGTTTGGTTGCGAGTTTGAATGGTCTATTGCCTTCCTATGGGAAGACGAAGAAGAACAACTTGATCGGAGCAATGCTAACATCCCGCCTGCTATCAGAGTACCAAGAAATCTAGGATATGACCCAGCTGACGAATCAAGTTTGGTTGCATACGTCCATGATGACATCCGTCTGACCTTAGAGTATCATGGGATTCCGCTTAAAACACCCAGAGGTATGCTGAATATCGAAGACCTTCGAGAATATCGTCTCGCGCTATATGACGGCTGGGAAGTGAAGATTGACTCGTCGATAAAGCCGCCGAACCAGTCGGAGTATCACTGGTGTCCCGTCGAGATCACGTCACCTGCAGAGGTGGCCAGTGAGGAGTCCTTTTCGGCTATTACCTACGTCGTCAATCTCTTGGCCTCCAAGTATCGAATTAACGTGAACCCTTCCTGCGGACTGCACGTCCATGTCGGACAGGGCGCCGATTTTCTCGAACTAGGCGCGTTGCGTCGGGTGGCAGGGCTGCTGTGGGCGGCGGATCCCCTCCTGGGCTGCCTGCATCCTCCGTCGAAGAGATTCTGCTACTATTCACAGAGTCTCCGGGAGCGCACCCGTCTCGCTCGTGGGGCTACAGCCGCCGATTTCGAAACCCACATGGTTCCTGACGAGACCTGCGGCCGGTACATCGGACGTGAAGTCCGCCACGGTGAGGAGTCAGTTCATTGGCGGGAGATTAATGCCGATGAAAAGACCGTAATCGATTTCCAAGTTAACAGACTGTCAGATCACTTCAAGCCTTTCGTCGGGAAGGAAGATGAAAAGATAGATGAAGACGGAAGAACCTCTCAAGATACAGAGGCGAGATCTGAAGTAGAGAGCTCAGTAGAGTCACTTCCTGAAGTGATATTGGCTGACGATGACATATCACAGGCCATCGAGGGGTATCATGCCAGGGACACTCCTGAAACTGGTGACAATATTGCTGCAGACAGTAGTGTGACGCATTCGCTGGATAGGGCGTACAAGCGCTGCTTAGGCCGCAATACAGCTAGAATACCCCTGCCAAGTTACACGGCCGAAGACGAAGACCATCTCAGGGTAGTTGCAGCTTTCGGTTGTGACACAATGCCTCCCCTAGACCCGAAGGCCCAGACCAACGTCGGGGCCTTCTTAGGAATAGGAGAGATATTCTCTTGTCCGAGTTCATGCGTCCTCTGCTGGGTGCTCCGGTGCTCGGATAGGTGGAATGACAGACCGAATTACAACTTCGCCGCTTACGACTGCCTCAGGCTCACGGAGCCCAAGTCCAACCCGCGCACGATAGAGTTCCGGGAGGCCGCCGGCACGACTTCAGGTAAGTGGGCCGAGACATGGGCCCGCATATGCGTTGGTCTCGTCGATTGGGCCGAGCGTGCTCCGGTAGACGAGTATCTTGCGATATTGAACCGCTGTGATGAGGCGGCTAAAGGTGGTAAATACGATATCGTCGATCTCCTTGACCAGATCGGGCTCTTCGCTGAAGTAATCATTGTCGAGAAATGGTTGCAGAGTGGTGGAGCTAGGCATTGACTTCCGAGTGAAGCAGGGAGCATGCTCGCCGGGCCGGTCTGGAATGCCGCGTTTGTTTCACCTTCACCCCTTCGTGTCATCCGTTCTTACATAATTATTTTCTTGTTTATCCTTTTATTTACTGGTTTCATCCCTTTGCGTGCTTGTTTTAGTTGAGAGTGCGTTCAACGGGGTACCGATTAGGAAAGCAAGGAAAATCTAAATTCTGGGAGACATGGAAGTTGGGTAACATAAAGGTAAGGACCATGTCAGCGGTGAAGTTAGCGTGTCGTGAATTTCATAGACCTAAACAAAGCATGCAGCTCCTAACCAATCAGCACAATTACCAGTCAGGTGGGCGCGTGCCGAAACAGAATCTCGCTTGACTAGATTACTATATCTGATAATAAAGGAGTAAATCAAGAGATTGCAGGTTATAGCCCTGCCCTGTTCATATATTCCTTCTTGCCTTCCGGAAATACCAGGCATTCGACGATGCTGTGGCTCGTCTACGTGGGCCCCCCCCTTCTATAAAGAAGTTGGCACGTAATGAAACATACTGCAACATCTCAAGTCCCTGCTTGAAATAAGCAAGCTTGAGGGATACGAAGCATTGTCCAACATTAAATCACGATAAATACATCCAAAATAACAATCTTGCTTGTACACGGGAACCTAACCGAACTTATCGCCAACCTATCCATAAAATAGCAGCCGGTAACCTATGAACCCTTTAGAGACGGTAAGGCAACCTCACCTCGCCAGGCGCGTGGTAGGTGGGAACCTTCATTTCGAGTGCCTCGCCCGAGTATCCAAGGTCTTCGGCAACCAGCATCGCACACTTCTCGCCAATCAGAAGAGCGGTCGAGTACCTAGTTCCATATCAGTAGCGTGTCAATCGACAGGATAGGACAACGGGACTCACGTGTTGCAGCCGACATTGTCGGGGCAGATGCTGAGGTCGGCCACCTTGAGCCCCTTAACATCGTGGACGTTCAGTCGTTCGTCCAGCACACCGTGCTTGACGATGCTGTTGCCCTCCTTAGGGGCCATGGAGCAAGTCTGTGGTTGATTCCGTCAGTAGTGCCACGATACGTGTCTGGATAAGCAACACTTACGCCGAGGCAATGCCAAGTACTCTCGACATGGCGCCTGACCCATTCCTCAACAGCCTTGATGTCGCTCGTGCTGTACTTCAGGTCATCCCTGATATTAGCCTTGTTGCTGTTCAGGATGTTGGCATCGGGCTTCTTGCTCGGCTCTGGGTTGTAGACACTCCAGCTACCATCTAAAAATACGAGTGTCAGTAAGAGCTCAGTAATCTTGGGATCGAGGTCGTAAAGAAATCATAGACGCGGAGACCCCAACCAACACGAAACAACGAGAGGACAGTAAAGGGATCGTAAAATTGTTGGAGCTCAAACGTACGCTGCAGGCCAGCACTCAAGTTCCCAGGGAGGGCATAGCGCTGGGTCGTATCTAGATCCATGTCATTGGCACGGGCCGGCGAGTCGTTGTCGAAGAACGGATGCATAGCCTGGACCTCGCCGGCATACGCCTCCATACGTCGCGCCGTCTCGCGGGACTTGATATAGCCCCAGACCATGGGCGCCATGTCGCGCTCGTCGTTCATGAACCCCGTGTCGAAGTCCGGAGCCGCGTACGGGTCCGGCGACTTGACGTGGATGTAGCCGCGGGAGAAGGGGTACTCGAGGAAGTGGAACATGGTGAAGAACTTGCCGGGGGGCATCAGCATGTGGTCGCCGAACCACCCCGCGATCACCGAGTAGTGCATGACGGGCTTGTCGGGCTTGTTCTTGAAGTAGCTCTCCCACCCGTCCTTGAAGTGCGGCGTCGGCCACGATTCGAACTCCTTGAGCTCTTCGGCCGTCGGGCGGATCTTGACGCCGGCCTCGATGCCATTCGTGGCAAGCGGGCCCGTGCCGTTTTGCTGCCATTGGGAGTAGACCTCTGAACTGTGGTTAGATCGATTCTGTGAAAGCCCCGGAACGAGGACGCAATGGACTCACCCCTCTGGACTTCGGGCACACCGCGCACGAAGTCATCGAAACTCTCCGTCTCGGGCTTGGCACGGTACGTTGCAAAAGTGAGGTAATGATCCTGGAAGTTGAGGCCCACACCGGGCAGATTGACCTTCGGCTCAATACCGGCCTGCTTCAACTTTTGAGGGTCACCTATTCTTACCGTCAGCGATGCAACTGGATATAGAGAGAAGTATGGTACGTACCGATCCCGGATCGCTGAAGGATCAAGGGAGAGGAGAGGGTGCCGCCGGAAACCACGATCTGCTTGCGGGCTTTGAAGATACGGGTCTTCAGCTGGTTCGGATGGAGGGGCTTCGTTGGTCTTTGATCTGTAAGTACACGTGGGCTACTCCTGATGCGTAAATATTTGCCACTTACACTGTCTGGACGGCCACAGCTCGGCCATTTTCGATGATGACTTTATCGACCTAGCCCGAGTCAGCGACCAAGTTTTACGTCGTGCATGGCTCATAGACAGGAGTTCGTTTCGGATCATCCACCGTGGTGTAATTCCTTGAACCCTCAGAATCATAACCTTACCTTAGTATTGCAGGCGAGATACAGATTGTTATAGACAGCACGGGTTGAGTGGACATAAGCATGAGCACTATCAGACCGGCGACCAGTCTGCAACCAAACGTTAATCAAAATGTCTCCCCGTGCCTGGAGGATATTGTGATCTCCTTACGTCGCGGTTGATCCACTTCATCCAGTGTTCGGCACCGTGGCCGGTACTCAGGTCTTGCAGGTCGTCAACGATAGGAATATCCTGCGACTCTGCAGCTCTCAAGAAGTCGTCCTTGATCGGATATGTGCTGTGTGACATTCGGGTTAGCAGATGACAGAAGCTGGCACAGCCTAAGCACTCACTAATTCCCAAAGGACACCTTGATCGGTCCGTCGGAACCGTGGATTTCCCTGTCGGTGTCAGGAATCGTGTAAGAAAAAGGTGACGAAAAGCTGACTTGGTATGAGATGCCCGTTGATACGTCTCATGCTTCTTCATCAAGGGAAGAAGTTCCTTTGTCGTCCAACCCTTAGCCTGGAAGTCGTCGTAGTCCGAGGCAGAGGCACGGGTGTACATCTAGACATACGGTCAGCCAAGGAAACAATCGTAGGAGATCACGCGGGGCATACCAAGAAGTTGATAGACGAGCCACCGCCCAAGACATGAGCACACGGCACAACTGCCTTTCTCCCGGAGAGCCATTTAGACGGACGAGATTCGTAGAAGGAAGCCGTCTTGGAGTCAAGTTTCATGTTACGCGGGTAGACACCCGGTCGGTACACCCAGGGGTTGTTGAGGTTACTCTCGCCAGCCTCGATTAACAAGACCTTGAGGTTATGGTCCAGATTCGCCAAGCGACCCGCCACAACACACCCGCAACTCCCGCCGCCGCATACCTGTCAATGATCAAGTTAGTCATATCTCTGTATACTCGTCCATCCTCGCGGTTTAGGACAGACGCGGTCCAGAAACAGGACTTGTTTCCACCCGAGTCGTTGGAGGGGCTGTGCGGTGACCCCATAGGAATATGAATGAGACAACCTACTATGATATCGAATTCGTCTGGAAAGCTCATATCGTCCTTATTATTATAAAAACCAAGGCGAACAGCCTGCAGAACACGTTTGAAATGGTACTCGAGTGCAACCGTCCGAGATATTTATGTATCCTAGCTGATAACGTGGCTTCCCCAGAAATATGGCCGAGATGAGGGGACGTCGTAACGGTACAATTTCCGAGATATCTCCAGCATGATCCCCCACGGAATTGTCTACGCTGATTCGGTGCCATTGGCATCGTGCATCAGATCCATCCTTGGAGAAGCAAACTTGACCCCTCTTCCCTGCGATGGTGCTGAAGGAAAGTCCGCCAATGGCTGGTTCGTCACCGAGTCATCTGATACTTACCACTACAACATCCCCGCTTCGTCCTTGACGGATGCCAGTCTACTTAACCGGTAAACGAGGGTTACGCCGCTCGCTGACGGCATATCAGAGACCGCCGACTGACTCTGTTTCACCTCCTTATCCTTTACATTACTAAAGTGCTCTCAGGGACGCTCATCTTAGCATACTACCTCTACCACCCGAGATATGTGTTCACACAGACTGCCGATGAACCTAGTTATCTCCGGATGGCACATCACGACCCCGGCACATGAGGCTTAGGTCTAAAGGGTATCACGCCTTCTCCGTAGCTGCGATCCGCGGCTCCGGCTTCAACGGCTTCGTGTCATTGGAACTTCGCCCCCATCGAAGACAGCTTTGATGCTCTAGACGGTTTAATAGTCCCTACCATATGGTCAGGGGTCATCGGCAGATTGTGGGGGTGGAGAGCATCATACCTATTGGGTGTTGGCTGAATATGCGGCTTAGTGGGCTTTCCCCGCAATGGAGAAGCCCCCTTGCGGATCCAGTTCGGGAAGATATACGACTTAGTAGAAGCCGCAATAACGCTCATGCAGATTTCAACAGTGCCGGCCAATCAAATCCCTGCGGCATTCCTCGGAGAGGGGCCGTTAGGCTCACCTACTAGAGGTCTTAGGTATGTCCTCGTAAAACGACCCCGGTTTTGAATAGACGATCAATGCCCGCCAACAATGTCAAAACAACGTAGGGATTGCCGGACACTCATTCTGCTGAATAATCTTTGTATGTATACTAGCTAGGTCAACTATGTCGAGTTCCGGCAATTGCAAAGCCAAAAGAGAAAGCGAGTTGGGGGGACGGTGGTCAAACTACCGACAAGACCGGTCGCCCGGTTGACACGGTGTGGTAATACAACCTGCAGAAGGCTGTCGTTCGGTTCCGCATACTGCAGCAGAGTGTGATCAGTGATTATAGGCCCTCGATGCTGCAATGTTGGTCCCGGGGTATTTGGGCTGCTTCGTCCTACTACATGGAACGCCAGAATCCTTCTGCAACGCCATCCCTTTTCGGAAAGGAAATCCACCGCGTACCCCAATCCCTCGAGAACCTACAGGCTGTGGGTATCAATGGCTGACGTGTGCATGGTCGTTCCGCATAATTGTCCACGCCCATGATACTCGCGGATTCGGATTCAGAGGGACGCTATGACAACGGGTGAAGCTGATTGCTCCGCATGCCCAGCCCAATTGAATGGACACCCCTTGGAGGCAAGCTTGGCAATGATTGCTTGTGCAGGAAGCCAGTTGGACCCCGCCCTCCATTATTCTCCAAGTCAGGCCATTTGCAATGATTTTGCTTGAGCGGTCCTATTTATAATCAAATGCGTCCAAGAGAATCCTAACTTGGGTTATCCGCGGAAGAACCGGTGTACTAATAGCAACGATCTAGATTTAGGGGGAGCGAATCAGACTTCAGAGCATTGTGATGTGACGCGCCGTTGGTGATGAAGGTGAAGGAGATCGTGGCTGAAAAACAACAGACTATGAAGTCCGGTGCAATATCACATCAGGTACTTATTGTATACGCACACGGTGAACACAGCAGCTGAAGAAGTTCGGCTCTTTTAAAAGTACCGCCTGCAACTTCTACACAATCTGTCTAGGGTCATTACATTGGGTTTTGCGGTGAGTAACTCTAATGCATTGGGGTTCAACTGGAAAAAGCCCTTTAATGTGCACTTGCTATGCATGGGCGCCGACGGAGACGCCTAGTCACAATTCAGGCCGGGATCACTTCTAGTCTTCCTTATTACCAGGGCCGCAGGGTGGGTTCTGTCAGCGTCGTTGGCGACCTCTTACCCCTATTTGGGATTTTCGCTGGTGTTCTAACACGACGAGAATAGACATCGAGGTCAAAGCCGTGTAACAGAACTTCTAAATAGCACTGGATTGTTATTTGCAACACAAGGTACTGGTTGGGTCGCTGGTATATTGTCTATCTACCCTTTCCACTCAATGCCGTTGGAAATACCTACTCCTTTGAGCATCGACGATGCCAGCTGTCATTTAGACTCTGTACGCATCTTTTCATTGGCTCCTCCATAGCATATGTTCTTTACAGCCCCCTACATTCCCAGTTGCTTTCCTTATCCGGGTCGCCTGAGATATATTTCGCTCGTCGGGGGTATCCGCACAATGGGCGTTGGCTCTGCACTCCTGCGGAAACCGTTTCGTTGCGAAACTTCGTCGCGACGATTTTATCAGGCGCTACATCCTCCTCCACCCATCTCATGAGAGCTAGAATGATGTCGTGATCCGCATCTTCGAATCCGGGGACCGAATGTGTGGCCCCCGTGAGTGATTGGGCAGCGCCGGCAACATACCATGGCGCATTAGGAGAGCCGTAACAATGACCCATTCCCGGGACCAAGAAGAACCGGTAGAAGTCGTCCAGGTACACGTTCTTAGCCGTAAGAGCATTAGAGACTTCCTTATAGTAGTAGATGCTGCTAGTGCTCGGTATAATGGTATCTGCATCGCCGTGGTAATGTAGAATTTTGCCGCCGCGTTTGCGAAACGTGAAAAGGTCATAGTCGTCAGCGCTGGCGTTACCAGGGTCGATAGTATCCGCGAAGAGAACATCTCTATGTGAGAACTGAGTGTAGTCCCATTCGGTATCGTTGAGTACCCAGTTGGTATAGTACCCATGCTCAAGCAGTGCATCTGTTCCGTCGCCCAGTAGGATGGTTGGATCAATGCCGAGTGTTGCCCCGGGGAAGACGAAGGTTCCATTTGCTGCTACCCAGTCAGCATGGAATCGTTTGATCGTAGTAAGCTGCTCCGGAGTCAAAAACCCTGACGGGTGTGAGTCAGGAGCGCATAGTAGGGCATCGAAGTCGAAGTTACAGCCGTGAACGTCGCTAACGATACCATCAATGATCCCATCCTGGCCATCACATTGCTTTTTGACTTCTGCCATAATAGATGGAAAGAGCGAAGGGCTGATATGTTTTGGGTCAGAGGCCGGATAGTTCAACAGGCCCCAGTACAGCACGGCGCCTGCTAGGTGAGTCGACCACCATGCTGGCGCCCCAACTGAAATGCCGTCGAACGAGTCTGGGTGAAGGTAAATTTCCTTTAGTCCCTGACGCCCACCAGTGGAGCAGGCTGCGTAGTAGGAGTACCTAATGCCTTCAGGGGTCGCATAGTACTTATTGACGATATCCTATTACCTACTAGTCAGCCTTCTTCAAGTCAAAAGCAGAATGACCATGCTTCGTTCGTCCGTACTTTTGCAGTTACCACCGAACCATGCATGGCACGGTAGCCCCAGTCGAACAGACTTTCAGGGGCATTAAGACCCCAGGATGCATCGCGGGGCCCTGATGAATGGCCAGTATCCGTCGACATAGTCGCAAAACCGTACTGTAAACTCCGTCAGTGAAGCAAAAAATACTACATTTTAATGGCTTACGTGTGATAGGGTACCCATATCGAGCCTGTAAACACTGAAAGTTAACGAAAAGCCATCCACTACGGGCTTGTTATGGCCAGCTTGGCGACTGTGCTCTATGCCCCTGTAGTTCACTATGCGACTACTTACCAGTTGATTCCACCACCGTAACCACCGTTCCCAGTGGTCATCAGTCGCTCGTTCCATATGCCGCCTTCTGGTAAGAAAAGCCCAAAGTTGAAGGATGAGTTTGCTGACGACTTGACGTTGATTCCGACGGCGCAGAGTGCGGGCAGCTGGGTCGCATTGACTGGGAACAGAAGGTTTGTCTCTGCATCTCCGAAGCTGCCGTTTCGGGGCACCGCTTCGACATAATTCACGGTTACATCGGGAATATTCGCGACTATGGCCTCGAAGGTCTGTATCCTGCAATTGTTAGTGAGTGCTCCAAGCGGCCCGGCGAACAGCGGGAGCAAGTTCGTCGAAAAGTTAGGCATTCTAGGCGTGCTCGCTCTGCACTAAGTGAGTCTCGGAAAGCCACGCTGATAGTGACCAATAAGTCTAAGGATAATCGTTGAGGATGAGAAGTCAATATTTATACATCGAGGATTACGTGACTGCCGTGTGCTCCTCCGGAGCGATTCTGAGTAGGCTTTAGTCGCAGATTCTCTTCATGCGTACAACTTGAGAGCTGTTTTCGGCCTGACTTCATCACCGAGGTGCGATATCACCGCTCATGTGGCAGGGTAGAAACGCAGTCCTGAGGTAAGTTGCCGCTGTGTGCTAGCTGTGTTAATGTAGCTGCCTGGATGGGCATGCCGAATGGGAATAATTACTTCGGAGATATTCGTCAACATTGGTACTAGTTAGTACCTCAAGAGGACCAATTACATGCGCAGCTGGGCTGCAGAATTGCTTAGAGGGGCTGCTTACTGTACATATTGAATTGGCTAGATAGAGATTCTAAACATCCTTGTTGCTCCGGAGTGCCGAGGCGCTCCTCGACAGACGGAACGACATGATCACCGAGATGAGAGCCTGAATTCAATTTCGACTTCCTACAGTACGTAGCTTCCTCCCCTATATAGCGCCCATCGTTATTTTCTTGTTACGGCTCGTACCGCTAGGTCCACGCTTGCCAGCCAGGATCTAGAATCGGTGTCCTCGTAGTCTCATTGGCCTGAGGATCCTCTGCATCTAGAATAAATCCCATTTCGCATCGACTAATTCGATTTTGGCCCTCCTGCTCGTAAAACTGGTCGAAAGGCGGAGTTAGAGCATGTCTCGGATTGTCCACGTTCCCGACTGGGTGAAGAGGTCGTCAGGGACAGACGCAGGTCTCTGCTTTGCAAGACTTCAAAAGAACAGCAGGGAATCCGATCGTGCTACTTCGTTATTACACCAGACTTGATAGAGGAGGTTATAAGAGTCCCTGATAACACGGATTGCCTTGTACATGTTGTTATACTGGAGGATCGGATACCAATCGTAGGCATTCCCTTATTCGATGCGAAGCCCCAGTGCTCGATATTTAGATGCTCTTACTGAGTCTTAGTCGCTCATGGACGTCCACTTTCTGTGAGAGGAATTGCTAAGCCTCGAAGTCGTCTCTTAAGGGAATACCGGCAATTTCTTACTATGAAGAGGATATCTACGCCCTGCTCAAAGCTGCACTGCTTGGCCGGTGCATTCGGTGTGGACAGATATCTTCAAGCCCTTCATCAGCAGGCGTCCTCTCGGTATCTCTTGTACAAGGACGGGGCGATTCGATGAGGCTAGGTGCAGAACGATATCCGCTGTCGGTTGTGTATATGATATACGTATGGTCAAGAATTCCACGCCCCTCCAAACTATTTACACTGTCATTCGCCATCTTGTCGCTGTCTTGCAGCGGCCGAAGCCTCTGGCGGTGGTAGAGGTAGTTATGATCAACATCTTGAGTAAGCTTCCGTAGCTCCCTAATCCAACTGGTGCCAGACGGCCTTGTCCTGGTCGGAGTTGCTCCTTCGAGGCACTTCAGCATCTTTAATAAATCTGCATATCTTTCTGCCGGGACCGGTGGTGAGGACTCAACTTCAGTCAGGGGGCTATGGATCCCCTATTTATACACCGGCAACCAAATATGCAGTGAGTGGCTACCGGAGCAATCCCGAAGAAGCGTCTGTCAGCTTTGGATGACGCGTCAAGAAAGCCGAGTGTTTTCTCTGTCAGAACGTCCCCGCTATGTTTATGCTCGTAGCTGGCGGGTGGATCCTGATAACGCTGGTAAGTAGGTGTTCAAGTACCAATAAGTGAAGGGTCCTAGGATAGAATCCTGTTCGAGTGTTCGTCTCAGATACACACTGCATCAGTAGGAGGCTTACCGAGCCATTCACTCAGCTGCATACGGCAAACTATAATTCTTGATCGTATGGACATCGAAGAGCTTGCCAGCGCAATAAGTATGGTATCTTACGTTTTAGAGCCAAAACGGAAGATAACGATCCTTATAGCCCTCACTCAGGGACTTCGGCTATCTACCCACGCCTATGGTTAGCATTACTAGAGAGAAGGAGGTATCGTTCTCATGCTATATAGAACGCCGACGTTGGCGACGTTGGCGTTATGGGCCAGCTTTCTAGTCAAAGTATGGCCCTAGAAGGACAACACAGAGGCGTCGTGGAGAAAAGACGCCTGAATATTATTCCTTCATCGATAAGATGCTTCTCTACGAAAGGCATGTAGTCGAGTGACTGCATATGAAGGGGGCCTTGATCGTCGGTCAGAATTAGTATAATATTATGCCACTTTGCCCCTATTCGCGGTGCATCGTTAGGCGCAAGTTTCTCGTCTATCGAACCCAACTCATCTCGACCCGCGCCCTGGTTAAATCTCAAAGCGAGGCCTAACAGCAAGTGTTGGAAGAGATGCATTGTCTAAATCTAGTCACTACTTTTCGAGATCTTCGAGGGGTACTACGCAATAGCGTTGCTCAGTCGAAAGTTGTGGATGGACGAGTAGCAAGGTAAAGCCTCAGCGAATGACCAACTGATCCAACGGCAATGTAGTGATAAGCCCACGGCTACGTCAAGGGATGTCGACCTATGAACTTAATGTTACACAGTGGGCGAATGCACCGTGACTGATGGGAAGAAGATAGGGTAGAGGAGACAGGCTATGGCGGTGAATCACATTAACTACGAAGTACTACTTATTAACTACAGGCCTTCAGGTTACTTTCCGCAGGAGAAGATTGATGCTTAAACTTTTGTAAGTCGGCCGGGAAACAACGTGCCTGGTCCAGGTGCGACAGGCTAGCCACTGCATAGAAGGGGGCTCAGCGAGATGGTATGGATGTTACAGGACACAACAAGCATCAATTCTTTTCCCAAGCTTCCACATATTAGAGGAATGGGCAGCGAAGTCCACTATGTATAGAACAGACGCCTCCTATATCGGCGAGTTTCCCGCAGCGCAACTCAACTGGAAGACGTTTTCATGGGGCCCATTGGTTTCGCCGTTCACCTCAGATCTCCAAGCCGCTGCAGTGGACAGGGCGGCCCCTGAGACACAGGGAATGCGCACTCGACGTCGAGATGGCAAGACCAAGTTCCGGGATGGGCTTTACCCGCATCAGAAGAGGCGAGTTCGCCGAGATTTCGCTCCCTTCCCGGGCCTCCTGGCCACTAAATCTTGGAGGTCAGAGTGGTAAGGCAACCCATAAATTAATAACAATCTGAAACCTCGCCTTTTTCCTCTTTTCTGGGAGAAACCACGCGTATATTTAGACGCGGACCGGACTTTATCATCGTCTCCGGTTGCACTTGACACTCCTGTTGCCCCTTGTAGGCCGTCGGACATTCTGAATTCGTCCTACAATCAGAAAGCAGAGTTCGCCACTCTTCATCGTCTATAGGTGCCCGGTTGATTCTTAGACATAAGAGTAACACCGGGATATCGAGGCGCTTTATCGGTTATAGCCTGATACCATGCTTGTTTAAGAACGTTGAATGAGACTAGGGTATTTTGCGCGAATGTATTGCGCCGTACAACTTACACTAGCTGTATAGATAATGTGCCAGCTTCCCTGAACCCCGGATGCCTGAAAATAGCCGATTCGAATCCCAAATAAGTCCCACCAAAAGCACAAATCCTGTCGTAACTCCGAAAAAGCTTCTCTAGAAGGGTTCGAGTCCTCCCTTAACTCCTTCCCTCTGCAGCTTCCCGAGTTCTCTCTTCCACCACACGTCTACGCAAGCTCTGAATCGAAGTCGCTATGTTCTCAAGTTTATTGTACCAACTGAACCGTCCAGCCATACGCAACCATAAGATCTCGCAAGTGCGGGCTCGATAGCGCCCCGTAGAACTCGACGATCACGCTCTGCAGCGACTTGATAGCGCCGACCTGCGCGCCGACCACAGACAAGGCCTTGCTCGCGGCATCCGGGCTGCCCCCTGCAGGAAAGCAGCCCATGGCAGCGGACACCTCCAGCACGCGGAGCTCGGGGCAGCGGGCGGCGAAGGTCTCGAGGAGGAGCCTGCTCTGCTGCTCGAGGGGGAACTCGCGCTCCGCTTCTCCGGTCGTGGGAGGGAGATTGGGGGACCCGAGGCGCGGGAACGGGATCCGGACGCGGCGCAGGTAGCCGGCGTTCCGGGGGCCGATGACGCCGAGGAACGAGGCGAAGAAGTCACCCACGTCGAAGGCGAACACCATGTCGAAGTAGGGGTTCGTCCGCTGCAGGCTGAAGCAGTTGGCGCCGTACAGGCGCCAGGCCGCCTCGCGGTGGACCGCCCTGCTGGCGCGCAGGATCGCGGGCCAGAGGCGTAGGCCCGGCGTGCACGTCGGGTCGTGCGATCCGTACAGGCAGACCGCTCGCGTGTCCCAGAGCGGCGTCGGGCTGAGATACAGGGGGTGCGAGACGACAAGCAGCTCATCGTATATCTGATTCCGGATTTCCGGGGGCAGATTGAACAAGCTCCAGCCCATGGTCTTGAATTCTTTTTTTTTCCTAGCCTCTTTAGTTATTGTGCGTTTCGTGAAGACGGGGGAGGGGGGAGGGTGTTACTGTTATTAAGTAAAGGATGATTTGGAGCGGGGTTGGGTCGCGTATCAAATAAACCCTAAGCAGCTCTCGAATTCCCGTCTCGAACATCCCACCATGCCTTTTTATGCCCTAGACATCGCTGCAGCTATCGTATAGCACTTATTAACATCTAACCATCAGTCCATAACTTCAAACTCCTTTTCCGTCTGGTTTATACCATGTATGCTGGGCAGACGTCAGTTGACGCCTGTGAATCTGATTATCAATCATGACAATTATCGAAAGGAGTGATCTTCAGGGTCCTCCACTCGCCCCTCCGGCCCGCAAAGATCGGCGCAGGGCGGATCGCGTGCGCATCATGGAGGAAGTCGAGCGCGTGACCCCCGCCGGCGGAGTTGGGCGATACGACACATTTTGGCATTATTTCCATTGGCGTTAGTCGTTTCGTAGATGCTTTCGCCTGCCGCGCTGCGGTTCTTCGAGTGCATAATAACAACTTTTCGTTAGAACGTAGTAATTTAGTTAACACACTCTACTATTTCCGGTGTGTGAGAGGCTCAATATCCGTCCCCACCTCTAACGGGTAGTATCCGCTATATAGCAACAACCCAAGCTCGTAAAAGTGGTCCCTAACCTAGTAGAGCCAGCAGCCCCTATTTCCCAGCTCCGCATCATACGCTGGGCAAGCTTGGCTGGGCCTCTGCGCAGGACTTTTATCATTCGTGCTTAATAATGGAAACTTTTGCTGCTCATCACGGAATCGGGCTTGCCATAGCCGGAAAAGTTCCGGAACATCGCATTATGTCCAGTATACTGAGACGTTTCTGAGCCCCTGCCAGGTAGACAGATCGGCCAACCTCATCTACTTCGTACGTTGCAGACACAATTCCGCCACCCCACATATCAACCGCATCGGTTCATCGGTTACCACACAAAGAGCAGATCTACGTGAGGAACCCGCTCGCTTTGACGCCACCATCGGTGATCTAATTGAAAGGCTGCAGTAGTTAACTGACAAATTGACTGCAGTACCGAGAACTGCAACACCACCACCAATCGTCCACATAGCGATGGGTCAACAACCAAACTGCTGACCCACATACACAGACCGCACCGAATAAACCAATAACAAGGCCCACGAACCAACCCTCAGCCCCCCTATGAGGGCAACGCGCCCGAGTTTAGTACCAATTAAGCACCGGGCATTATTAACACAACTACAGTATTAGCATACATACCAACTACAATCATGCAGTTAGGTAGTCGGAGACGTCGGAACGTCTTCCGGACCCTTTATTACCCGCCCGTCCAAAGCACTGGAAGGAAATGCCGAGATATGTACCAATGCATGTCGTCCATAACATGCCGCGCTACCACGACCATCACATCACTCCACGTACGTACTATCTTGGCCTGATTATTAATGTAGGGCCCGTGGGAGTTTCGTAATCTGGTTATTATTTCATGCTGTAAGATCGCTCAGAAGATCATCCGTTTCAATGTCTTCCCCTCTCCAATACCGTGTTGAGCTCTTAACTCAACTCAGCGTAAGACATCACGATCACCATCACGCGCATATCATGAAATACATAGGATAAGAATCGCGGATAAGCAGTCACGCAAGCTAACCAGCCCTCACCACAACTATTTAAAGAGAGAGACTCGAGTAATCAATAACGGCTAATTTCAACAGGACCTCCCCTAGCGAAACTAGTACAGAGTACAGAGAACAAACCGTCCGGCCTAGTTCTCGCCGCATTCCGGCGTTGGTCCAGTTATTCATCGTATAGTCGTCGTTGTTCGTGTTCCTAGCAGAATCCCGAAGGTGGTTGGTGGTGACGGTTGTATTGTATAGTATAACTAGTACAGCGGGAAGGGTGCTTTTTTGGTAGGGTTATGGTAGGGTATCGAAAGTTCAAAGCCAGAGCCAGGGCAGGGCTGGCGGTTAAAAAAGGCCAGCCCCCTCGAAAAAGAAAGCGTATGTGACGTAGGCAGACAGCTGTGCAGCATAGCCGCCGGGCGCCGCCTCACCCCCTTCGATCCTGAAAGGAATCAAAGCACTCTCCCTGGTATAATGTATATATGTGTGTGTTATGTCTAACCAAGAGACCCAAACTCGAACCCAAAAGAACCGAGAAACGCCGCCGAATCGCCTGGATATTCGAATCTTCCCCAACGCCAGCTCGCCTCCCGTCTTGTATTTCTAAGCCTCGAGGGTTCGTTGCACGAAGATGGCCGTCGATGAAAAAGGAATAGGAAAAAGAACCACCCAATACACGCGTGTTACCCAAAAGACCGTCCCGTGACGGGCCTGGTGTCGTGCGCGGCCTCGCTCTTAATTGTGTCCTCCCTTTCCCGCTCGCTGGCGGGGCTCTCCGGGTCGTCCCCCACCTGCGCCCGCACCTGGCCCAGCTCGGCGGCCATGTGCTCGTCCGCGACTTTGCGGACGCTGTCCTGTCCCAGTCGCTCGATCTCCTGCCAGAGGTCTGTGTCGCTGGGGACGTATATGCGCCGCAGCGCCGTGACGCCGAGCTCGAAGGCGGTGATGGCCACGATGATGCCGACGCTCGTAACCCACCAACTAAGCGTGTTGCCGAACGTCTCGTAGAACGATCGCCGGACAAAATATTGATCATAATACACCGGGTAAGCGTAGGCGATTATGATGTTCCAGACGAACCAGGCGATGATAGAGAGTGAAAACCCGACGAATGTGACCCAGATCTTGTGGTTAAGTTCTAGGATGCTGTAGCGGAGTTAGTGCATGAGGCTCATGAGTGCAGCAGGAATGGGAGGTTATCGTAAGACGAAAGAGTGCACTGACAGTATTTTGATGTTGATGATGATAATGCAGGTTTGATAGACCAGCTGACCAAAGGGGAAGAGCGAGTTGTCCTGCTCATAAGTGAGTCGGATCCAATGGGCATAAGTCAGCCAGTAAATCAGGAAAGTCTCGACCAAGCCCATGAGCATCCAACCGAGGTACTTTTTGAAGTTGAAGCCTCCATTGCGCTGTCCGTACGTATACAGTTCGGGGACGGCGAGTAACGTCTCGGCGCTGAAGTCCTTTTCAAATATACCAAGCAGAATGACCGGTAACGACGTAAAAAACACGTTGAAAACGGTTAGATTCCATTGTTCGTAGATCGACGTTCCGGTATAGCCAGTGGAGCGCTGGAATTGCCCTTGAACGATGTAGAACACGATTTCTTTCCAGAAGGTGGCGAGGATGTACTTTCCAGTCCGATGATAGTTCCAGCGCCCGTGAACGAAGAGGAGGCGCTGAAGGAACCGGAATTGAGCAATCGAGAAGTCTGCGACACGGGACGCCTGCAGACCCTCACGGCCAGAGATACCGACGCCAACATGAGACGCTTGAATCATTGCGATATCGTTGGCACCGTCACCGATTGCCAAGGTGACAGACTTTGGCACTGTCTTGCGAATGCATTTAACCAGGTTCGCCTTCTGCACCGGAGCTGCCCGGCAGCAGACAACTGAATCGACCCGTACCACCAAATCGAAAAACATGATCCTCAGGGTGTCGTCTTGCTCGATAACACTTAGAGTCTGGCCATCGACTACAAGGACGGAGTGCGGGATCATGCCACGTCCGACATCAACTAGGGTCGACGTAATCTTCTCCTGCAAGTCCCCGAGCGTCACGTCGATGATGAATATCTCGGAATATGGCTTACATATTCGGGCGGAATGGGCGATGTTGATAGCGGTCTCCCGCTTATCTCCTGTCAGCATCCACACCTGAACATTAGCTCTCCTTAGCATTTCGATTGTCTCGGGCACACCCTCCTGGAGCCTATCCTCAATCGCGGTCGCACCTGCGAGGTCGAGATTCTTTTCAATTAGTTCTCCTGCTTCCTCAATAAGCCGCTGCCTGTCGACAAGGCTCGTAGTAGCCTCTCGGTAGATCTTCTTCCACGCTGTGTAATCCGCTTCACTGAGATAGCGATACGCAAAGAGAAGCGTTCTGAGGCCTTCAGAGGCATAGTCATTGACATGCTTGAAGCAGCGTTCAAAGATAGCGACATCGTTGGCGGCAACGGATTCATCTATGTGGGGCTCGGGAAAATAGTCATCCCCACCCAACCGAGGCGACGATGGACTTAATACCATTGAATGGCGCGGCGTCTGGAAAGCGTCCTCGTCATCGGGACGTCGCGTTTCGCTCCCCGGATACCGCTGGCCGGCCTCATCCGGCACACCTATCGACAGGGAATGGCGGCTAAGATCGGTGGATTTCCGAGCACTGGTGACCCTGCGCATGAAACTTTGGCGTTGATTAAACCCGAGACTCATGCTGTTTCTGGGAGTCGACTGGGATGTGCGCTGCCGTCGAACCATATCAGCCTCCATGCTCCTCCGCTCGCTAGCTCTACGTTCGACTTCGGAGGCTGCGCGCATGGCGAGAGTTGACTGCTTCAAGCGTTGGAGGATAACGTTGTCAGCACCTTTGCAGAAAATGCAAATTCGGCCATCCGGTAGGCGTATGATGATCGACATTCGCTTCCGAGCACTACTGAACTCTATCACATCCAGCACCTCATACGTTTCCTTTACCTGGGTTCCGTCGGCATTTTGGACTTGGAGAACGATAGATTGCGTCGGGCGATCGATGAGAAGATAGCCCATGTCTTGGGCAGCTTTCACAAGCGCGAGTTCGTCGGGGGACGCAGCTTGGAATGTGATCTCACCGTTCTCCCGAACCTCCGGAAGGCACGTATGACACAGTGCCATACAGAGAAGAAACTGCTTTGCTTTTCTGGAGAACGGGGTGTTCGGCTTTGTGCGGATGTAATCCAGCAAGACCATCGTGTTGGGCTCGGTCTGAGGTTGTTTCGGTTGAGCCGGGGAACGCCACGTCTCACTGCTTCCTGACAATGACCGCGAGAGGGACCGATCGAACCTCGTAGGGGTCTTTGATTGCTCCTCCTCCTCGGCGATCATATTCATCGTCGGTGTGCGGTGAAACGGAAGTTCGTTACCTTTCGATTCCGCGGCAGCAGTCTTAAGTTCCGCCTCTTTCTTGTCCCGCCGAACATCCAGGTCGTGTAACCATGATGAACCAGCAACACTGATCTTCCTGAAGCGCATCTTGTTTTCCGTAAGGGTACCAGTCTTGTCGGAGAAGACATAGCTGACCTGGCCTAGATCCTCTAGTATCGTGGTGGTATTGATGCCGAGCGGCGTGTCCGTCTCTGGATCGTACATCTCAACATCATGCATGAGGATGTACTGACCGACCTTGATGATTTCAAGACTGACGTAGAGCGACAAGGGAATGAGGGTATTGAACATGATGATATAACCAAACCAAATCTCGACGAATGACACTTCAGCATTGGCGAGATAGGAGGTATGTGTTTCATAACTGCCCTGCCATAGATAGTACCCGCCCGTACATCCAGTCGTAACACATAACAGAACAAGTACCAAGAACAGCACGATACGATTCAGGAATCGCTGCATCCTGGGCGCCTTCGCACGCACGTTCTTGTTAGCGTTCATTCGTATTTTACACTCCTCGCCGGTATTGACTACCAGCCCAGTGGCTTCTCTGGTGTTGCGCAGAGTAGAACCGCGGTACACGACCTCGTTGAGTGTCAAGGGCATCGTCTCTCCGTCCAAGACAACGCGGCCCTCGTAGTTGTAGAGGTCGACATTGGGATCCTCGGACACGATAGTCGCGTTGCAGGTCATCATCTTTTCAATCGTGTCGCATCGTTTCGCTAACAGAGGGCAGGCCTGCTTGCTTTTCAAATTCGTCTCGCCATCGAGCGCCATGGTCTCGATATAGGCGATCCCATTGACGCCGGTCGCGTGTAGCAGCACAGTGTCAGCCGGTACGGGGTCGTCTCGGCGCAGGCGAATGATGTCGCCTACCCTTACGTCCCGCCACTCGACTTCCGCCCACGGTCCCTCTCCGTTTTTGAGCGAACCCATCTCCTGCATCTCAGTCACGGCCCCCTCGTTCCCGTCGTCCGCCTGCTTCTTACTCGACTTCCCTTTCCCCTTCTTGGCGAGTTCTTTCGCCTTCTGAATGGCCCTGTTCTTAGCAACCGTCCCGTCCGGATCCAATATCCAAGCCAAGCTTCGATTCTCAGACTTGTCCAGCTTGTACCGACGGTAGTCATCGTAACCTTCCTTTGCCATGGCAATGGCAACGAAAAAAAGCAACGGGCCAATGGTTGTATAGGTTCCGGTAGTACTCAGACCTGGTATCATCTGCATTATGCCTATAACAAGAAAGTAGAAATTGGCCAACTTGCTAAACTGGAAGATGAGCTGCTTGGGAACAAAGCTCCATATAGTATAGCGGCTGGAGCGAATCGAGTTGGATATGTAGCGCTTGCCCCTTCGCTCATCGATCAGATGTTTCCTACGCGCACCGCCAACGACCAAAGGGACGTGACGGCCATCTCTGCTCGGGGGCAAGGGCTTCTGACGCAGGAGACCCTCGACGACCAATTTCTGATATACGGTATTGAATCTCTGCCTGAGAGAGGTACGGTGATTCTTGGCCTGTCGCCGATTGACCCATGCTCTGTAATTATTCAGCTGAGGGCTTGATCCTTCGGGAAAAGTGTCGTTGTTCTCGCCGTCGCTGAATTGTATCTTCGAATCGGGCCTTTTCGCGGAAGCATGGCTATACCCATCGGGTTTCGCCTCCGTTTGAAAGGCGCCCGGGATGGAGGATGAGGCCTCGGCGCGGGTGGGCGCCGAGTGAAAGCGCTGCATCGGCGGTCCTCGTTGGGCGGGGTTTGGGTCTATATCGACATGCGCATATCCTAAAGGATGCTGTTGATCATTGTTGGCCCAGCCAGCGTTCGAGGATGGCGAGTTGACACGCAGATGTTGCGGTGAATGAGGAGCGCCGGATTCGCTGTGGCCATGTTCTTGGCTGACCATGATCCGCGACGCTCATAGTCCAAGCCGATTACCTAACAGTGCTTCCCCATAGAAACCAAGCCAGAGCAGAGGGGGTTAGAAAAAGGCTAGATGGGGCGGATATGTTTTGTCGTTGTTTCTTTGAGATTATGGTGGTGAGGAGGGATAAGACGTGCTGAGCGCCAGGTCGAGATTAAAGATTAGCGGACTACATTAGATTCAGCCGATGTCAGTGTGTCCAGTTCTGGCCCAGAATAGGTACACAGGTACCTCTTGTGCATACATGTATGTAGCTATTACTTGAGACGTAATATTGATCGGTGTTGATTCTAGGCCACTTGGCAGTGTTTGGGAATTTATTTACTAACCTTTGCTACCCAAGGATCGAAGCAGCTGGATGGAACTACTGCATCGGTATTTGGGGTATGTATGTAGGTCAGTCTGGAGGCATGCAAGCTTAAAACATCCGGACTTTTGGGAGGCTCGAAACGGGAGGTTCGGGAGTGGGCTCCAGGGCCTCCGAGTTGTTGCGGTGACGCAGCGGAGAGGATTGTTCAAACTAACTGAAGGTACAAATGATCCAATAATGGTGATCAATCGGCTTAGAAGAGGCTAGTACTGAGGAACGACTGCCTGTTAAGGGAAAGTAAAGAAGCTAAAGTTCCAGCTGAGAAATCGAAATTCCTTCTGTCCACCCATCAGTTGCGACGTGGTGAGGCGTGTCGAAATACGCGGAGTGGCGTCGTATTTCGTAAGTACAATGGGCAATTGCTAAGCCGGCTTTCGATAAGCCGCCAAGTTTGATAAACCGGCACTAAAAGGTCCCCGATTTCCATAATATTCCCATTTCCAATTTCATCACTTGGAACTGGCCGGTCTCTTGTCCCGTCCGACCCCCCGAGAGAAAGTACATCCCTCGATTTACCGTCTCTGCCGTGTTTAGCGAAACCCACATTCCTAGCGTGCTTAGTACATAGGGGGGTGCACGTAATGCCACCTACGTGTTTTTCATTCACCTGGACGTTGAAAGGCATGCCCAACATTAACACGCGTGGCGTGTCGCTGAGCTGATCATTGCGGCGTCCATGGGCGTCTATCGACACCAGTTTCGATGTAGTAGGGCTGCAGAGGCTATGGGTGGCTATGTAGGTAGCTCTGGGTATGACAGCAAACAGTACGCCACCTCTCTCGCCAGACATGCGTTTGATGGGTTTTGTTGCCGATTATCTCCCTTGACGTCTTCGTGGCGACGGACGCAGGTGTCCCCCAAGTCGATCGTCCCTAAGATCATGCGCTTGAAACCCCATGTATTGCTGCTGGGTTTACCCCTTTCTCCCCATGCATGTAGCCGAGCTTCTAATCTGCTGTGAATACCACAGAATTGGAACCGAGGTTTTGAACGCGAATGGAAAAGTCCGCCGGGGAATACACGTCCATGTATACAAACGTAAGCAAATAGCCTGTTCGCCTCGCATATCAATGCCAGGCATCCATATATATAGTAAGCCCGTTCTAACGGAGCCTCTGATAACGGATGATCATGACGGTTTGGGACGCAGGATTCGTATAAGGCTATTCGTACATCGTGGCTCAGTCGATTCATGGTGTCGTCTGTATTCCTCCTGACGCTCCAGGCTTCTGCTTGAAGGTGACAATGCTATAAATAGTCGTTGGCTTGCACCTACATATCGAGAACCAATCCAGACAGGGCTGTAAAATAGGGCTGCGCCACCATTCCCTGCCGCAAAGTTGCCCACCCTCCAACACAAGATGAGCTCATAACGTTACGATCCATTCATTGAAAGCGGCCAAGGCGGAGGGGAGAAAACAGGTTCATTTGTTCCACAAACGCCGGGGATCGCGTAAAGTCTTTCGCCAACTTCGGTACCTCTTAATACCGCTTTCAGTATGCAAGTTGCGAACTGTTACTGCCGAGTTGGACATCGAAAACTCGACAGTATTTACAACAACTCTTAGGTATTCTTGCAGTTAGCGGCATACAAGGCCCGTATATCTACGAAATCTTTGGCTTGATTAGCCGACATATCAAACTAAGTCGCAACGTACCAACAATAGTGGGTAAGATATATAAAATACTATTATGCTGACGTCGATAAAAGTTAGTCGGTAAACTCTTTTTACGAACTTTTAACTATTAACTTATTCGCGTTCAGAGTGCAAGTTATAAAATAAACATCAAATGAATATATCATCTTCTAATTAACCGTATGGTAAATACATATAAGAGGCATTAGCTAATCGTACATTACCGTTGACTTGTACCACGCTAACTGCAATAATCCCTGAGAGTTGTGTGCAACTCCCAGGTCATGGACAAATAATTGACACAACTCCCACATTGCTTCCAGAGTAACTTATTCCGCTGCAACTGTTTGCAAAAAATGTAGAAAATCAACCAAGACGCTTAAAACGAACTCGCTGATACTGCCGATTTTGTTATCCATTAAATTATTAATATATATTCTGAAGTCAGCGGATATAAAATGGCTCGCCCATTGATATCATTTTGCTAATGTTTAATGAGTAAGAGCAAGGTGTGACCATTATCTTGCCCCACGAACTGGTTCCTCTCGAACTACATAGCTGCCCCCACACTCGACATATGCAGCCGACCCATTCTCGGCCCGCCGGCGTGCCGCGTAAAGGTTGATGTCATCGATTGTCGGTTGGGGCACCTTTGTAACCAAGCTTGCGACCAGGCGGGTTCCGGAGGATCCGAACATCCTTGCACTACTATCAGTCTCTCTCTTCGCAGGTTGATGACAACGCCATATTCCTTTGGTAACGCGTCTCTCACGAGTGATGTTCCGGATGTCCTAAGTTCTGAAGGGTGCAGCAAAAAATTAAAAAATTAAAAAATTAAAAAATTAAAAAATTAAAAAATTAAAAAATTAAAAAATTAAAAAATTAAAAAATTAAAAAATTAAAAAATTAAAAA
>QJNU01000244.1:0-102204 GCA_004154915.1 Monosporascus ibericus
GCTCTATATATAGTGTGGGAGCCCCGGAACAACGTTGTTACGGGGTCTCTACAGCTCCTAGGGGCGCTGATGACTAAGCAAGTGACCCCTATTCTGCGACACGAACAAAGAGCGTAATAGGAAATAATCTGCCCCGAGGCATGGCATGTGTCCCATTCACATCCATCCCGATCTCAGTCTCAGGGAGTATGGTGGAATAGTCTAGTGATAGGTCAGGGGTTATAGGGCAGGGGTGTTGGGTACATATAGGATTCTCTTCTCCGACATAGATAGGAACAGCAGGCGTCGATGCCAATGATATTGCCGCTATATAACTACGACAGTCCTTATAGCATTTCACTCTGTTGCGTCTTTTCCCTGCCAATCAGGCGCCAAAACAGTCATGTAGCATCATAGTATTCAGCAGTAACACAAAGGACCACGGCGTGCCTGAGTATTGCCTACATATACTGCCGGGCTGAGAATGCCGCCCTTTATCGCCATTGCTGCTACCTTTACAAGGGGACCGCAACTGACAGTGCTTTTAGGCAGCGGGAAAGGCCTAACCAAGGCGCATCTCTTACGACCAAACCATACGGTTATCGGAAGTATTCGCGGCAGTACAAAGCCAGAGGTGAAGGGGCTGAAGACGTTCAAAGCTTCCGAAAGATCTAGGGCTACTTCTAGTGATCATCGAGAGCACCGCGCCATCGGACCTAGAGAACGCTCTAAGCGAGATGGCGGGCCCTGGAATCGACCACCACGATATCCCTGCCTTGACAATGGTCGACTTATAAAAGATATAATGCCTGAGCTAGGGGAGGTGTGTAGTTCACGGGTAATGAAGTTACCTGAGTGCCAAGCTCACCATCGGGGTTGGTAACAACAACGGCGACTAACATCCAAGCGGCCGGGCTAGCATAGGAACACATACGGACGACATCACCTGTGTTACGTCGTACCAGACGTTCAACCTGGCCCAATAAATTGGCATGCGTTGGGTCCGCTCCTACCACGTCGGATGTAACGTCCACAGCACAGCAGTGTCCGGCCACGTCAACCACAAAACATCGGCGTACGGCGCTGATGACAGCGACTTCAGACAGCGTCGAAGTTCGGACCTGACGCGTTCTGGTGCGGGGGTCTGTCTCGTACGTAGCCCCTGAGGTTCCTTTCTATTTATCCTGCATATGGATGTGTGTGTTCTCGTAATATCGTGCGGATCAGTTCCCTGGAACGCGGTAGGGTAAAACATCTTAACACATGCGCGGTGTGGCATTAACTGCCTTTCCGGCTGTTAGGCGACGAAAGAAACACCCTGATACCAACGGGTCCAATGAAGCCGCGGTAGCTAATGTATCATCTGCTGGCTCTCGGATCCGAAGGGCTCCTCGTGATTGGAGGCACACCGGTGCACGATTCAAGGTTGTGGTGCGTGGGACAGCATGTCGCGGACAGGTTCTACATACCTACTTGTGTAAGCATTGAATCGCATGTATATTATCAAGATAACTGCAATCAATATTCATCAACAACCGTGATGATGTTTCGAATGAAAGGCCTCTCCGTTTTGGGCATGGAAGGCACAGACGCTTGGGCAGGCCTACAGATATACGCTCTGTCACACTTACTAGGGAGCAGCTGCACAGCTCTTCAGGGGATATGCTGATATTGTCTGATATCTAGGAAGCTAGAAACGGTGATCCCACTAGTTGTGGGTGATCCACTGATATAGGGCTCCAGAACGGGACAACGTTGTTCCGAATGATCTCTGTGGCTCTAATGGGCTCTATACGGGGGTGCTTTTCTGCGACACGCTCCTTATAGGAAGCCGAGCAATATGCCATGACTGACGAAGGGGCCTGCCTTGACGGCAAATCCACCCGAAGCAGTATAGACTGAGGTTGGTCGGAATATTTCTTGGTTCCGGAGGAGAGCCCTCTCTGCAAAGCGAGAGCGAGACTGTCGAAACTCTACAGCTGATATGTATCGAGCCGCCGGACGAAGGCCGACCAAGTAAGGAAAGATCGGCCATTGCATTCGGAGAAGCGGTAGTGTGCGATGCAAGGAGCCGGCGACGAGCAAGGTTACTTCCGGAGGCCTTGCAGGAAGCAAATAGCTTAAGCTACGCCTCGCTTTCCGGCAACACGAATCAGCATAGTATGGAGAGCGATGCGGGCTTCCTTCGAAGTCGATTGCGTAGAACATAGTGATAAGGTCAATAATCGTCCGGCTAAAACCCCCCCCAAGTACGGCCATCGCAACGGGCCGGGGGCGAATATGGTTCATGAACATGAAGGATCAGTCAATGTCCTATCGCCAGGGCCCGAACTCTCCATCTTTACGAATTCGCACGGTCAATGCAGGACGAGGTGCTGGCAAACAGGCCTAGACATAAAATTCAAATCTCCAGCAACAGATATCGCGATAATTGATAGCAGCTGAATCGGTGCTTCAATGGGTGGAAACAAGAGCACATATATTTTCATCCGATACTTGTGACTCTTTAGCCTACTTCATAAGTGGGACCGAAAAACCAGTTAGGGGCACGATTACTAGTTTCGGCCTGGCGGCTTCATATGGGCACAAGAAGAACCAAAGCATGTGAATTGACTGGTCTGATTAAGAATTCTAGCAAACCGATCACCTGCATCCCCGTGTCAGCGCCACTCAAAGGCATGCAGGTCCAGCCCCTGTCCCCTCGGCAGTATGTACGTACATACTTATCTTCATACCTCTTGAATAAACTGGTCAGCGAACTCACATAGGTACTAGGTATTTGATACCAAAGAATTCAAGATAATACCAAAAAGAAGGTTGGCCGATGGCTAGAAGGCTAGACCTCCCCACAGTGTCCATTTCTTTCTGCTCCGAGGATGCTGTTTTTGGCCTAAGTACACCGATTTAAGCGCAAGCGCGCGTTGACAAGTTATTGTCCAGGGGCCAAAATAGCGCCATAGGCCTTGGCGGGAGGTAGGAGTGTATCATCAAGGCAATTAAGCGCGCGCTGAATATAAGGTAAGTGTCTGTTGCTGCCATAGACTGGAATTCCCACGTCTTTGAAAGTCGACACGATTCTTTCTGAAATATGCAACATGCAGAAGATGATATTACAGGGGCGAGGGGCCATCATGGTTTCCCCTTTCGATTGACCAATCGTCCCGGTCCCACCCATCCCACCCATCCCACCACCTCCCACATTACCATTTCCTTCATGCCTCGCCAGTTTCATGATCCCTGTCAACCAAAGATCCTTTACCTCCATATTCGTAGAGTAGTTAAAGTGGGTCCCGTGATGAAGACCCTCGAAGCCTCGGAGTCGCTTGCATTAAGGCCTAGGGCTAAGGCTCCCCCTTTTTGCATTCTCTATCCCTCTTCCACCCGATGCCAATGTTCCAATGCTTGAACCTCATCGCCTCAGAGTCACATTCAGTCCGTCCTTTATCCCCGCTCATCTTTCTGGTTGGCTCATGCAGCACATGTTTCGTGCCTGAGCATTGCTGACTGTAGTATCCCGCCCCTTTTCCTATTTCTCGGTAGTTAATGGGGCACTTGTGGACATATCAAGTATCCAGTGAGTTTTCCTACGTGAACGCATTTGCCACGTACGGGACCTTATCTGCAATATCTGCCTCTATTATACCATACCTCGCATTCGTCCGAAAAGAGATGAAAGCGACCAATAAGCAAGCAGGCGGCATTATGCTCTCTCCCCATCAACGCTACTTACCATAAAGTATAGGGCGAAGTTATTATTCTCAATTTGTGTCCAGGTTCCAGCATTTTCGAAGATCATATGAAATCTAGCCCGCTGCTTCTTTTTGCACCGCATCGCATGGCTAGCCGCTCCACCATGCCCACTGTACCATTCCAAGTAAGGCCCAGGAACAGCCGCCCGCCCGTTGCCACTATCTCGTCACCTAGGCGTGGGGGCTTAAAATCCGGCTAATCTTGCCGCGAGCGCTCTACCTTTGACATCTCTTCTCTTGCAGGACTACTAAGCCCATTAGAAAAACATGTATCGCCAAGCTGTTTCACCTTTACCTTTCCATGGCCTTTTTCCGAGTCAGGACGCCGCGCTGGCTTTGGTTCGTTGGCTTCTTTGGCTGACAGCCCCTTGTCCTCTGCCCCTGTCCTTATCTCCGTCTGTCGTAAGGCCGGGCCATTCTGCATTCCCCTTCGCCAACTCGGCAGTAGGATTTCTTTTTTTGGCTCGCTTGGCTTTGTTGTCTCTGACTGACGGGCCCCGAGTGGAGGTAGCGGGAACCATGGCAATGTAGAATCCGGACCTTATTTGATATATAGATACGGTGAGTCAGCTCAAAGGCCAACCTCTACACGGCATTTCTTCCCAACGCAAACCTCCTCTCTCTGGAATTTTTTATATACCTTTCCGTCTTGCTAGTCAAGCATCACACTCTTTATTTTGCTTCAAAAGCACTACAACAGCCCTAGGTCTTGGCTGATTCATCTTCGACGTTCCTTTCGCAATACCCTCCTTCGCCATCCTGCAAGCCAGGCTTCCCGCTGCATAGGCTGGCTTTTATCTACGTTCTCTTCATCTTTCGCTCTCAGGTCGTGGTACCTTGATATTTGTTTTGCACAGTCGCTCAACTCGGTTCATACCTTCCTCCCTTCTACGCGGTAATAGCTTCATAAGACAAAATGATGTTCCAGTCTAGTATCCTCCTCCCTCTCCTTCCAAGCCTGGCGGCCGCCATTGCACCTCCCCGCATGGAGGGCATGAATGAGCTCTGGTCCGAAAGGTTCGAGGGCCCCGCCGGTGCTTCTCCTGACAGGGCCGTCTGGAACATCATGGACTCTATCAACACCAACAACGAAGTACAGACCTACACGACTTCGAACCAGAACCTGCAGATCAGCGGTGGTGGGACCATCCAGTTCGTTCCCCGGAAGTCGCCCAAGGACGGGCACTGGACATCGGGCCGCATCGAGACCGTCGGGTCCTGGACGCCCGAGCCGGGCAAGGTTACTAAGCTCGCGGCGAGCATCCTGCTGGGCACCAACTCGGGCGCGAACAAGCAGGGCATGTGGCCTGCCTTCTGGGCTCTGGGCGATGCCATGCGACACGGAACCGAGTGGCCGATGGCTGGCGAGATCGACATTTTCGAGCAAGTAAGCGGCACCCCCAAGGCTCACGGTACCGTCCACTGTGGAAACATGGGTGGTGGTCCCTGCAACGAACCGGTGGGTCGCGGCATGGACACGGAACTGCCGGCGGACGGCGTCTTTCACGAATACGCCGTCAACATCGACCGCACGAACGAAGACTGGCGCGCACAAACGATCACTTGGACGCTGAACGGCAAGTCGTTCTACGTCCTGACCGGTGCAGAGATCAACGACGCTCCGGTTTGGTCTACTCTGGCGCACAGCCCTCTGTAAGTCTGCCAGGCTATGATCAACGATTAACCATAAACATAGTCTAATATCGCGTTCCTAGGTACCTTCTCCTCAACCTCGCTGTTGGCGGTGACTGGCCAGGCCCGCCCAACGATGTATGTCACCAACGTCCCGCCCAGCGGAATCGTATGCTAACACAAACTCACAGGCTACTCTGGACGGTTACGGCAGCATGATGGAGGTCCAATGGGTCGGCGTCTGGTCGACCTGAAAGTGCTAACGGGCGCTTCCAATCGCACTTGTTACGATATACGGCTATAGGATGGCTTTTTTCAAGCCGCGAGTAAATATGGGTCGGTGCGGCGTTTACGAGAGGGATTTGGAATCTGTATCTTGCTACGATTTTTTGCTTTTTCACTGCCTTGAGATACCAGAAAGACTTACTTACCTTCTCCTTCGCACTCCCAGCGTGTCTGCTGGTACGAAACACCATGTTTTGCATAGACTTGAATTGGGCGAGAGACCTAACCCGCGGATGATGTATAGACAAGAAACAAGACAATGCGGTGGTGGCCATTCGTTCCACAAACAAGCGCGAGATGGCTCCTAATTCAATTCACATTTTAAACAATGGTCTTCAATATCGGATTAGCCGCAATTGACTTCATACGCTCCAACCTCATGCTCCATTGGTGCCGCGAGCATGACCCGTGTAGTGGGCCGTTGCCGAGGCCGTCGAATGTAAACGCACCTAGGCTCAGGAGGAGCCGTCAATCCCTAACGGCGGATGGCGGCGCAGCCGACCTACTGTAGTTTCCGGTCGCGTCAAATGCGACTTTGAGTCACCCGCAGTGTTCGAGTTATTGTTTACTGTCAGTTGCGCCGCTCGGCTACGTCTCCATGCGGCGGATATCTAGGGAGAGGAAGGAGAGCTTGATTCCATGTACAGGCTGAGACTGGGACCGTGAAGTAGATCGATAGTACTTATCTTTTTCAGCTCGTGCTGGTTGAGGCATGCAAACTCGGAACTTCGTTGTGGGATCCTGATTGCTGGAACTTGCGATCCCTGTGTATTTGTCTTTAAAGTTCAAGACGCCTTAACCAACCACGACATCACTCACAGATCCACAACAGCGACCTAGCTGACCTACCAGTTCTAGGGTAGTAGTATCGCCACCTCGTCTAGCAGCCACCGTTCGGTCCAGCAGCCCCGAATACCACATTCGTACCTTTTGTTTCACTCGTCTCACTACATCGTATATCGGAACTGCACCATAACCAGCATCAGTCACTTAGCTTTTTCAGACCCTCCCCGTCTCCCAGCAACCAATTACCGTACACGGACGAAGAAAAGCCCTACGACCTTTTTCGCGAGATAGGGGATTGGATGACTCTGGTGGGGATTCTCGAAATTGCAATATAGGTTATGCTTGCACGTCCAATAATAGTTCTCTCATTTCTCCAAGTTGACTCAATCGCATATATCACAAGGCATCTCCACATAATTCCAAGATTCAAAAATCTTTTCCGTTCCTTTTCGTTCCTTCCTTTTCTAAGCACCACCGAAGACCAAAAGGCTCTGAATATTAACTCTGCCAAACCCACGCCGGCGCAACAGGTCCCGGCCACGGTGGACCGGGAACTCGGCCAGGACCATGATGCTGACATCCTCGGCGCCGATGCCAGCTTCATCTAATAGCTGTAGCACCGCACAAAGCGTCTCCCCCGTAGCAAGCACATCGTCCACCACTACCACAGACGCGCCCCTAGGGACTATATCCCGCTCCATCCCGATCCTCTTCTCTTTCGAATCGTTAGATGCCGAAGACGAGATATGCGACGGGGACTTGACGGCGGCAACGGTGGGTGGGGGAAGCTTGCCGGCTTCGCGAATCAGCGCCAAGGGCACATCGACCCGCAAGGCCAACGCTGACGCGTAGATAAAGCCGCCGGCCTCGCAACAAGCTACCACGCTGACTTTAGACCAGTTACCGGTAAATTGGGCATGCAGCAGGGACGTAGACAGGGCCAGCCCACCCGGCTGCTGGGAGATGTTGAGCACGTGGCGGAACTCGATGCCCGGGCGTGGAAAGTCGGGTACCGGGCGCACCATATTGGCTAGTCGCTGCAGGTCCTCGTGGAAGAAGGGAAGCAGGTAGTGTTCGGCAAACATTTTTGCTGCCTCGTTTCCGGTTTTGTCATTGTCGAAGATGAGACAGGGGCGGTAGTCCAAGGCCTTCGAATTGGATCTGCCGTTTTTGCCATCTTTGTTGTCCTTCTTGTCGTCGCCATCGTCGTCACCGCCTTGGCACCCTCGGCGAACCCGACGTGCCTCTTCGCTAGCTTGGACGCGAACCTCGAGCAGCCTGCTGTCCGGCACCAAATGCGACAAGGCTGCGACCGGCGCCTCGTCTCTCATCCCGGTAATTAGCAGCACATCGACATCTACGGCGCCGTAAACTATATTCAGAAAGTGCTCCTCTGGCATCCGAGGCCGTTGTCGTAGCTGGTCCTGGAAAAATGTCGTCAACGCTGGCCGGTGTTGCTCCTTGTAGGCACGGTCCCGCAGCAGGCGGTTCATGTCGGCACCAGTAGCCGCCGCGTATTCTCTTTTAGTCGCATCGCTAATGCTTACTGAACGCGCCGTAAGGCATTTGTGGGTGCATGTGATGAACACCGAGACCCAAACGTCGGCGCAGTAGTCCTTGCCGGCGCCGCTTTCACCCGTAACAAGAATGATAAGCTTCGGTTCCATCGGCGCTTCGGGGAGCGGGCAGGCGTAAGTCAGCATAATACGCGGGTCCGAGCCGTGTTTAAGACGGGCCAGGCGCGGCCGGGTTCAGTCCAAAAGCCTTGGCCGTCAGCGCGGTGTCTCTAGGGTCCGGCCCAAGGTCGGCGCCGTAAGCTCCGCTGCTAGGGCAACAAGTCCGCGGCGGCGTTATAAACCCACCGCACGGCAGCTCATGCGGCTTCGGTCGGTTGAACTAAATTAGATAAAGTATTACAGGACAGGTACGGAAGGGTACATATGAATTTAGGAAGCCAGACAGAAGGTAAGGCTACCTTATAAGAAGCAATAAGGTTACCTTGAAATGTTCAATATGTAAAATGTACACGGTAGACTTATTCCAGAAAGATGGTAACCTCAAGGTATGTTATCAGTGCTGTATATTCAAGCTATGGACCTTCTGCAACAGCTTTAGGGATGTTACGCCATATATATTCGTAAATAGCCTCATTATTAAGCATATCACTTAAGAATAGTTCCGGATTCCTAAATGGCTCCTAACTGCCGGGGGACGACAAGGCGTTAGCTCCAACAACTTTTCTAACAGCCAAACGGAAGCTACCCCCTTACGTAGAAGGCCGCTGGTTGGCTCAACATGCGCGAATAGAAAAAAGAGTGCAGCCAACTTGCAGAAAATTGTTGGCGCTAAGGCCTTGTCGTACTCTAGGCCTGTGGGTTCTTGTCTAGGCGTAGTGAGTCCATAAGCTTGAGTCGACCTGGGAAATGAGAGACAGAAACACCAAACTGGTCTTCCCGGCTCCGGCTTGAGCTTAGCATTAGTTTACGCTCCAAAAAGGGACGGATTTGCTTACGGATGCCCGGGCACCAAAGCAGGTCGACATCGCCTTCTACCCAGTTAGGAAACAAGCCATGCTCCAGGAACCAAGTCCCAGTGCGAGACTGTACATTCTCAAGAACGACGTGCCGCGCGTGAACGGATTTCGGGCTAATCCATGAGATGATCTTCCGAGCTTCCTCATCGTGAAATCTAGCCTCGGTGTCAAGACGTTTCGGTGATATATGGAGCTTAATATTAGTGGGTCTTCAAACGCTGACTACTTCTAGTCGGCAGACATTGCACAGCTCAGTAACAACATGGTTCATACGCTTGGTCATTCCGCATGGCCAGACTAATATGGGTCTTTCCAGCGGAGTGAGGAGCTGGGCTATTTCCTTTTGTCAAATGGCCACGGGACGTGTTGCTTGAGCCGACCACGGCTGCCTTGCGGAGTAAGCTTGGCGACAATCTCCCACAGCTGCTTGAAGTGAAGTAGTGGACCATCCGGCCTTTTCAGAGCCTCGGTCTTTGAGCATTTCCAGGAGACATGTTGCACTCCGCAAATCATTGCGCAGCCGGACTCGATCGGTTTAGCCATCTTTGAAGTCTTTCCAGTATTGCGTCGTCTTAGTGGTAAGCTGAAGGATTCCAATCACACTGGCACTCAAAAGGTCGGAATCTTCTCAAGTCGGATTGTACTTGTATCAGAGAATGGCCATGAAGTGGCTGGGCGTGAGGAAGTCTTCATTTTGTAAGGAGTCATCTTAGAAAGGAGCCCTGCTTGTATGAGAACGAGAATGCCAGTGCCCCACAGATAGAAGAAGAAAGAGGATGCTGTGCTATCGTAAATTCTGCGCCGTTAAAAGCTGGAGGTATCTACGGCAAACCGGAGCGCTGACGATGCGATCCAAGTCAAAGTGCCACGGATGCCTAACAATCACACAGAAAACACCCCCTCCGGCCATGGCGCCATGCTAACATGCAGGTGCGGCAACATGATGTTCGCGGTAGGAGAAGTAGTCCGATTCGTCAATGTCCGAGGTTCCGGCCCCCGACATCGCGGCTACGGTACCAGGGACCCCACTGTTATCCGCGAAAATGTGAGTAAGCCAGTCCGATGTTGCCCGCCCCGCCCCCCCCGATCTTCTTCCATCCAGAAAGCGAAGACTACGGGTAAGACCAACAACTCAGGGGTCAGATATACTTGGCAATGCGACACTGATCGTACTTTACTAATTTATACATTAGTACCAATTAGCTGAACGGAGGTGGAGGTCGATCTCGATCGATTGGCTCTCTGTGGTGAGAAAGCTGGTGTGGGGCTGAGCTGAACTTACTCAAGCCCTTGAGAATAAAGCAGTATATGGTTGCTGCTCAACTGCACTTCCACATCATTTTCAATCATTGTTCGAGATAGCAAAAGGGATTCTCTTTACTCGCTGATCCATCTTCCACGTCTATATCGCCCACAGCTGTTTCGCGATTTCCCTTAGAGCTCTGGCAGGCAGGATCACTTGCCGCCAGGAGATTTCCGCCGTGATCCCCCTTTCTGTGAACGCTTACAAAGTTACAGTCCACCAAGCTTTCCCAGTCCTCAATTATATGTCAATTGAGTCGCCATCTAGTATAACGAAGTGTGTCTTGTGGAGAACTCGTGGTAGAAGTCGCCCGTCATGTCTGTTCTACCGCCTTCAGAATCATCATACCTGGAAGACCAGGACAGAGAACTTGGCGCTGGCCGCAAAGTGATCGCCGAGATGCCTGTAACCATACCTCCAGGCCCTAAGACACGTAAACAGCAAACACCACAAGAAGCCATTGACCAGTTCTGGAGCAAGTTCACAACGAAGACTCCTGGTAAAGGTGCGCAAGTCCTACTATGAGCTTCCTGCAACGTCAAGACCAAACAGGTAGCTAGCTAACTGGCTCACGTCCCTCAGCAACGACCGTCATCCCGCACAACGAATATATCCAGAAGGCGGTAGATAATCACCTGCGGGCCTCCAGCGGCAAGACCACCCAAGCATCGTATGAAGAAGCCGCTGCGGTCTGCAGGGCCAAGGTCGCCAAGATCGTCAAGGAGTGCCGGCGGATTAACCAGAAGTACCGGGATCCGCACTTCGACCTCGAGCTGGACCTGAAGTGGGGCAAGCGCGACACGCTCGAGACTCTCTGCAACACACGTGAGAAGCGGGAATCCTCGTTCCGGCCGCGGAGCGTCAAGAGGGTCGTGGACATCTTCGATGACCCGAAGTTCTACATCGACGGTAAGAGGGCATCGTGGGTATGGCAGTCGGGAGCGACTTGCCTACTCCTCTTGCGCGTCACTCTGTTGAAAATTGATATCTGAGCTCGTCCCTGTGCTGACTGAGTGGGTGGCTTGCTTATAGGCCCCTCGGCCAACGATGTGCGGCAGGGCCGCGATGGTGACTGCTGGCTCCTCGCGGCATTGTGCACGCTGTCGAACAAGCCTAGCCTGATTGAGCGGGTGTGCGTGGCGCAGCACGAGGCGGTCGGGGTGTACGGGTTCGTGTTCCACCGGGACGGGGAGTGGATCAGCGAGATCATCGACGACAAGCTGTTCCTGACGAAACCGGACTTCGACGAGAGCTTCCTGGAGCGCATACTGTGGGAGGACCGCGAGCGCGTCAACTCGGAGGAGCAGTACCGGCGCGCGTACCAGAGCGGCTCCGGCGCCCTGTACTTCGCCCAGTGCGAGCACGCCGACGAGACCTGGCTCCCCCTGCTCGAGAAGGCCTACGCCAAGGCCCACGGCGACTACGCCGCCATCGAGGGCGGCTTCACCGGCGAGGGCATCGAGGACCTCACCGGTGGCGTCACCTCCGAGCTATACACGACAGATATCCTCGACAGGGAGTACTTCTGGAAGGAGGAGCTGATGAAAGTCAACGACGAGTTCCTCTTCGGCTGCAACACGGACATGTGGGGCACCGGCCGCACGGGCGTCCGGAACGGCATCGTCGAGCTGCATGCTTATTCTGTCATGAGAGCCGTTGAGATGGATGGTCAGCGGCTCGTACTCCTGAAGAATCCCTGGGGCAAGTTTGAGTGGAAGGGTCCTTGGAGTGAGTCTATTTCTCTGGTCCGGGACACGGGACTGTGTGTAACTCGAAACTGATATTTCTCAGGCGATGGCTCGAAGGAATGGACCGCCGAATGGCTGACCAAGCTCAATCATCGCTTCGGGGATGATGGGGCTTTTTGGATTTCCTACAGTGACCTTCTACGCAAATATCAAGTATTCGACCGCACTAGGCTGTTCGGACCCGAGTGGAAAGTCGCCTCCCTCTGGACGACGGTGTCCGTCCCCTGGACACTCGACTATCTCGACACGCACTTCACACTGACTTTGGCAAAGACGGGTCCCGTGGTGTTGGTGCTCTCGCAGCTGGACGATCGGTATTACCGCGGGCTGGAGGGGCAGTACCGGTTCGAACTGAACTTCCGACTGCACAAGACGGGACAGGAGGACTACGTGGTGCGAACCATCAGCCCGTACTGCCAGAACCGGTCTGTGAACGTGGAGCTGGAACTCGAGGCCGGCGAGTACGTGGTGCTGCTCAAGGTTAACGCGGCGCGCGACCGCGACGTCCTGCCGATAGAGGAGGTGGTGCGCAACAACGCGCGCGACCGCCGCGACAAGCTCGTCGCCGTTGGCATGTCGTACGACCTCGCCCACAGCAAGGGGCAGGTCCGCGAAACGCCCGAGGAAAGGCGGGCCCGGAGGGAAGCCGAGAGGCGCCGGAAGGAGAGGGCGCGTGAAGAGCTCCGGAAGGCCACCATGAGGAGTAAGGAGAACGCCTACTACATGGCGGTCAAGAGGCACGAAAGGCGGAAGAAGCGGGATGCTAAGATAAAAGCAAGGGCGGAGGCGAAGAGAGCCGAGAAGATCGAGAGGGCTAAGGCTAGGAAGGCGGCTAAGAAGTCGGAAAGGGCCAAGGCCGAGACAAGTGCGTCCAAGAACGCTTCTCTTTCGCCAGTCGAAGAGGAAGTCGATCCGAAGGCTGCTTCCGACGCGCTTATCAAAGACAAGGAAGGACAGCACGTCCACCTTGTCACGCCCGGCGAAACTCCCGAGCCTGACGCCCTTAAGAAGGACACTGTGCCCGCGTCTAGCTCCGGGAGCAGCGTAACGCCGGCTTCTACTGCGACCAATGAGTCCCTAGGTGACGTGTTGCCAAAGTCGGAGTCTCCTCTGGATGCCAAAATCCCTGCCCCTGGTAGCTCCGAGAAGCCGGTAGAAGAGCCTAAGACCACAGAAGGCGAACACGGTTCTGAGAAGGCTGAGCCCGGTACTGTGACTTCAACGGCAAAGGAACCCAAGGAAGGAGAACCCACTGAGGAGGCGAGCCCCAGAACAGCAACCGACAAGAAGTCTCCACTCACCGCAGAGGCCGCCCAACCCGGAACCCCCTCAGAATCACGACCCGAATCTGTAATGGGAGGAACAGCCGAAGACACAGACCTAAGCATTTCCTATTCCGATTCCGAGCCCTACATCCCGTCCGTATCGTCCATCAGCGACCGTGAGCTAGACATACAGCTAGAGCGCATGGCGAACGCGGCATTGCGGCGGCCGGCGGCACCTGCGCATGCCCAGCGGGCGATGCCCGCGCTGGAGGATGACGAGGAGTCGCCCGACGAGTTCGAGAACGACCCGTGGAACGCGGTGGCGACGGTGGGGCTGCGCGTGTACCACAAGGTGAGCGAGAAGGACCGCGACTGCGAGACGGTGCAGCTGCGCGTCGTGCGGCCGAATCCGTACCTGCCGTTTAAGGGCAAGGAGAAGGATGACGGGGAGAGCGAGGGTAGGAATGCCGAAGATGCGGATGATGAGGGGGGTGCGGATCAGGATGAAGATGAGGACAAGGAGAAGAAGGGCGGTAAGGAGGGTGACAAGGACAAGATGGAAGAGGAACCCAAGAGTTCCATGGGTCTGGATGTCGACGACTCCTCGAAGGACGCCACGCTCGTGGGAGATCAGGAGCAGAGGAGGAAGAGCATCTTGGCTCTTGTCCCGCCGACGGGGGATTGAAGAAGCTGCTAGGGAGCAAGCTGTACCGTATTCGGCCCATTGGTTCTGCGTGCGAGTGGCTGGGCCGAAGGGGAAGGCAAGCATGGATTTGAAGTATGGGATAGGCAGAATGATCAACAACCGCTCTTGAATAGACGCAACGACCCCCTCTTGATGGAACTGAGAGCATATTCCTTGAAATCCGGTACTAACCACGGCGATGAAAGATATTAGAACTGTATTTCAATTGACCAGCTGATCCATGGGTATCATCCAGTTCGTGCCTGCCCAGGCCTTCCAAAACGCCTTGCCATGCCATGCCTCCCCAGGACTAATCCACCGTCCTAGAGATTTGTAAAGTCGGAATTCAAAGAGAAATAAACCTCCTCAGAACCCATTCAACAGTCTCTCGACCTTGGCAGTCTCAAGCGCATCCAAACCCTCCGCGTTCATCATCGCCTCGTCGTCCACCCCCGCACCTCGGCTCCCGTCCGGCAACTGCGCGACCCTCCCCGCAACCCGGACCAGCAGGACGCGCATGCGCTCGAGCTCCTTCTCGACCTCGCCGTTCCGCGTGACGAGGTTCGGCTGCACCTGCTGCGCGGCGTCCGCGAACGGCGCCAGCAGGGCTTGCATGCGGCGCAGGCGGTCGACGCGCTCGCGCGACTCCCTGCGGCGGCTGGCTAGCGCGGCAAGCTGCGTAGCTAGGTCAGCATACCGCCGCGCCTCGAGCGGGTGACTCTCCGCCTGCGAGGCGCGCGCGGCGCTCGGGTGCTGGTCCCAGGTCGGCGGGAGGGAGGCTATGGCGCCCTCTGATGCTGTGTGGTGCGTTAGTTGCGTTGTCGGACATCTAGGTAGGTAGGTGATGACACATACTGAAATCCACGCCGACTCTCAACCTCCTTCCCCCTTCTGCTGTTACTCCATCCGGATGCATCCCGACATGGCCGTCCGCATCCTCATCCTCATCTTCATCATCGCCGGCCCTCACCCCCCTCTCCCCGGCCTCTAGATACAGCGCCTCGATCTGCTCGGCGACGTGGCGAGTGGCCTGGGGCGCGTAGACCCTGCGCGAGTGTTGCAGCAGGGCGTGGTTGAGGCGGTACAGGGCATCGTCGACGGCCTTCTCGGAGAGTGGGGTCGCGCTATCATTTTCATTCCCCTTATCACCGCTCCGGACTGCCGCCCGTCGCTTGTTCGAGGCGCGCCGCCATGCGTTACTCGGCGTGAGCGCCTGCGATAGCTGGAGCGTCTGCGCGTTCAGGAAGTCGGTCTTGTGCGCGAGGATCGTTGGGGGTGGCATCGTGTATGTGTTTTGTAAGAAAGAACCCAGTGACGCCGACTATGTCACTGGATCTAGAGGAGGTCCTTGTAGATTCGGAGCTAGTCGACTGGCTTTTGGACGTAGGAGTTTTTTTAGAGGTGCCCAGGTAAAATGGGAAATCATCGATGTATGTATCCGTATTCAGTATTGCAACCGTCGCGTCGCGTAAAGTTTACCTGCAGCTCCAGTAAATGCCCCGCGATTTAGGGCGTTGCGGGGCACGAGTCCAATGTCTTGGTGGTGGGGCTGGCGTCTAAGTATACTGGTTGAAGTCTCGTACTTTAATGCCAAGAAGTAGGCTGGTTCAAGAGCTGAATATAGCGTGGACACTAAGGTGGTTATTGTTATATCGTTGATTTGATAATATTTACCAAATGCTTTGCTCTAATACTCAAACCTGTTCCTCAGGTATATTGTGATGTGTTGTAGCCTTACATGACAATGTCCCTCTTTTATATACGGGACGACTAAAAAAGGGCGAAAAAGGGGCTACTCTACGTTGTTAGGCATATGGGTGCATATCGCTTTAAAAAAGACAGAACTGTGCCTAAAGAGCGTTGACTACTAGATATTATACATCCGCCTGTCACTCGAATCGCCTGAATGCACAAAGAAGCGAACAAGGCGCACTTAATGCGTCTCCATAACTTTCAATAAACATCAACAATGGCTATCAAGGGACATCTATATCCATCGACTCAACTAACCCTTCTTTACATCTCTTACAAGCCAGACCACCAATAAGTCTCGGGCACTTCGAACGACCCCCTGAGGGCCTTGCCCTCCTTGACCTCGCTGCTGTCGCTGACGATGACCTCGTACTCGCCCTGCTCGAGGCACCACTGGTCGCGCTCCTCGTCCCAGTAGGCAGCCGCGTACTTCTCCTCGACGTCGACGGCCACAGTTTTGGACTCACCAGGCTCGAGGAACACCTTGGCGAAGCCCTTGAGCTCCTTGGGCGGCCTGTTAACCTTGGCCTTCTGCCGCGGCGCCACGTAGACCTGGACGACCTCGGCGCCCTTGACCGCGCCCGTGTTCTTGACGGCAAGTTTCACCTTTAGCGTCTTCTTCCCGTCATCGTTCTTGTTGGTCACGGAGAGGTCCGAGAACGCGAACGTCGTGTAGCTGAGGCCGTGGCCGAAGGGGAACAGCACCTCGCGCTCCGCGTACTCGTAGTAGCGGTAGCCGACGTAGATGTCCTCGCCGTACATAATGCGGCCGCCCTCGGTGCGGTAGTTGAGGAAGGCCGGGTTGTCCTGGACGCGGCGCGGGAACGATAGGCTGAGCTTGCCCGACGGGTTGGCGTCGCCGAAGAGCACGTCGGCGATGGTGTTGCCCGTCTCATTGCCGCCGTACCACGCCTGCACCAGGGCGCCGACCTCGTCGGCCCACGGCATCTCCACGGGCGTGCCCGACTGCATCACCACCACCGTGTTGGGGTTTGCCTTCGCCACCGCCGAGATCAGGTCATCGAGCCCCGGCGGCAGCTTCATGTCCTGCCGGTCGTGGCCCTCCGTCTCCCAGTCGGCGTTGAGGCCCGCCGAGACGATTACCTGGTCCGCGCCCTTGGCGAGCTCCGCGGCACGCGCGATCTCCGCCTTGGGGTCGATGATCTTGCATCCGCCAACGCGGAGGGCGCCGCCCCAGAGAAGCACGTTGCCGCCGCCCAGCTTGGACGTCGGGGACGACCCGAAGGTGACCTTGAAGTTGTACGTCTTGTCCTTCTTGAACTTGTAGGTGCCCTTCTCTTCGACGGTGGCGCTCCCAAAGAATGCGTTGCCTTGCGTCTGCTTATCCGTGTTGTTGATGACGAGCTCGTCATTGATGTAGAGGTTTGAGGTACCCGACACCACAATGCCGAACTCCCACACCGCGTCCTCCTCGGCGACCAGCGCGCCCTCCAACGTAGCATACCAGAGTGGGGACTCCAACCTCGGGTGCTTGTAATCAACCAGGAGCATCTCCGTCTTGAAAATCTCGATTTCATCGACGGGCTTCCTATCCGTAACCTCCGGCCCTTCCAGATAGACCTTCATCGTCACGCCATTCTCTCCTTTGAGCGACTTGCTTGAGTGACCTAAAAGCGGGAGCATCTTGTGAGAGTACTGGCCGATGGCGTAGTCAGGTGGCGAAGACAGCTTGCTGCTGATACCATCGTATGGGGTTACAGCGTAATATGCAGCCAGTGCAGCGGAGCCTCCACCGTGGTATGTTGCGGCCTTGGCGTTTGGTCCAATCACGACAGTCTGTCAAAGCTTCAGGTCAGCCACCGCCTCCAGGTGAGACTCTCAAGTATATGTGGCATACCTTCTTATCCTTCTTCAGGGGCAACACGTCGTTTTCATTCTTCAACAAGACGATCCCTTCGTTACCTATCCGTCTGAGAAGTTCAGCTGTTTCGGGCGTATCCACCGTCTTTTCAGGGGCGTTCTCTCCCACGCCGCTCGCGGCGCATTTCTTAACGAACTCCAGCATCGCCCTGGCGCGCCGGTCTAGGATGTGCATCCGAACCTTGTCTGTCGAGACGTTGAACTTGAGCGCCTCGCCCCGGAAGCGCGGCGGGCCCGGCATCTCGAGGTCGAGGCCGGCAAGGGCGGCCTCGGTCACGCTGTAGACGCCGTACCAGTCGCTCACGACCATTCCATCCCATCCCCACTCGCCGCGCAGCATCTGGTCCAGGAGCTTGGGGTTCTCGCTGCAGTAGGTCCCGTTCACGCCGTTGTAGGCGGTCATGAAGGACGCCGGGTTGGAATCGCGAACGGTCAGCTGGAACGGCAGAGCGTAGATCTCGCGCAGCGCACGCTCCGATATGATGGCCTGGACGGCATTCCGCTTGTGCTCGTGGTCGTTGCACACGAAGTGCTTAACGGACGCTTGAACGCCCGTCGATTGGATGCCATTGATGATGGCAGCGGCCCCCAGACCCGCTAGGAAGGGATCCTCGCCCAGTGACTCGAATCCGCGGCCGCCGAGAGGCCCCCTCTGCATATTGATCGTGGGCCCGAGGATGGCGTGCGCGCCTTTCGCCTTGGCTTCTTCGCCCATCTTCTTTCCGGCTTCCTCCAACAGTTCCGTGTTGAAGGTGGCACCCAGGGCGGTTCCGCACGGGAAGCAGGCGGCCCTGACCCCGTTGAAGAACTTGGTGCCGCGCACGCCGTTGGGGCCATCAGACAGCCGCAGCGAAGGGACGCCATGCTGAGGAAGCCCTTTTGTGTGCCAGAAGTCGATTCCTTATAACTGTTAGTGTCGATAGCATCACGGTATGACATTGAGGGGCATCAATTAACCGGATAGAAGATCGACCTTCTCGCTCATCGACAGTCTCTTGAGGACCTCATCTACGTTTATATCCGCCATCTTGAGGGTATTCTAAAAAGGTTGCTAAATCTCTTGGACGACCGAGTGGGGTAACGAAAAGAACGGTATATATAGAGAAGCAGCCGAGCGTCTCCGCGGCAATAGTGGATGGGCAGAGATGTGGGAAAGGCGAGAGGGCAACGGGGGAAAGAGCAAGACCAAATATACTTCCTCCAGTCAAGTCGCCCACCTCTACATAACCTACCTAATCTTTATAGCTCACTCACCACCGGATCCACACTAGTGTATCCTATTACTGTGTACAGGATCCCTAAAGAGAAGGAGCACCTTCTTACCTGTCACATTTTGCAGTCCCCAGCCGACCCTAACACTGCAAACCGGGAAGCGACATCTTGGCCGCGTTTTCTGAGTGGTTACTAGAGATCACCAGTGAGAGACTATGGGCTGGCAACCCTCCTGCACCCCACGGTGGTTCGCAGCTGCGGTCCCGCCAACCGTGGGAACGGTATCGGGCCAAGGCGGCGACGCGAGAGTCCCCCTCGTGGTTCCTCGAGCTCGGGGCTGCTCCGGTCCGGTGTCGGTTCGCGGGCCGACCATCCCATTCCCGTAGATTTGCCAGTAGCGCAGCGAAGAGACCCCGAAGTTTTCCCTGCCCAATGGCATCCGTTATGGCTGCAGGGATAATATGGGGTGCTCGTTTACTGGTGGACCTGCTTGTTAGGCGTCATGTTGGACCAACAGAGACGAACGGCAGCATAGGCCCGCGACAGATGGTCACGCTGAATCGCGCGGTTAATTTCCGGGATACTGTCAAGCAATGGCTGCATCTTGACGAAGCACAGCCTCTTAACTTTAGCAGACGGTTTAGGCGGCGGCTAATGCCTGGCGCATAACAGCATAAGAAAAAGGCCCATGTTTCGCCAAGAGCATTATGCCGTCCATAATTCGCGCCCAACCCCGTATGCCATGTCATAAAGTATTGGCGCTTAGCACCCATTATGAGGCTATGCTGCCTCAGAATGGTTATTTTGGGAGCCTCGAAGCCCCTTGTCCACCAAAATGCGAGCGACTAATGCAAGAGCCCGCACTTAAGGGGGAGTCAACTGGCGCGGAACGCAATAGTGAGCGGTGATGGATTAGGGGTGCCGCTACAGCCCGCGAGTCTGGCCATGGTCGTTAGGCCTTCTACCAAACTGCTTCCCAACTACTATGTAGTCATCATCCTCCATATAACTGTTGAATTCTACCAGTCTTTCTCCTTGCCTTCGGTTCCAAGAGCATTAATCATCTTACAGCAGGTACTATAAGGAGGCTGAACCTGCCGGCGTCTCTCGCGGTTGCGTCAATCTGTATCTTGGCCGCAACGGTAGCACTCGTCGCGCATACTACGCACCCGGACCATTATAGCCGCGCCCATTTCCAGCAATTGTTCCCTCAATATGCAGTCTGGTTCAAGAAGACGCTGGACGACCATTGCCTCGGACAGTTCGATGCATATAGAAGTGGCGTGATGCCGAGTCACTACTGCAATCCAAATTTCACTGGCTGCATCACTGGGGTCATGGTCGACTGCGCTATGAGCAACTCTCCTGGGTCTCTGAAAGCGAACATGGCTGCAGCAGCGCTCCTTCTCAGTCTTTTGCCTACTACACTCAGCTTCATTGGCCCCAGCACTATTGAGATCGGCCTTTTAGCACTCCAAAGACCATGCTTGGCTCTCCTCCTATCTGGTGGAGCTACAGCAATCCCAATAAACCCGATCGTTGTATATCGAACCTTGATAAGGGGATCGCTTCGCGAGAATTCAGACTAAGCCGGCGCACAAAAAGATCTCGGGGACGTCGGCCGTTATTATCAGCACTAGACAATATCCCCTTTGCCTCGCTGCACTAGGAAACATTATGTATCTGAGTTGGGAACTGAGCATCAAAACTGTCTGCAGCTTTTCTTCCAACACGGCATTTCATCCACTTCTGTGGGCCTTTCTATCGCTAGCAGTTCATTTCCTCGGCGTAGCAACACTTCTCCTATGTGTTCGGGTGACGGAGCTTAACCAGCAACCCAAGCCACAATCAGTCCTCAGACAAATCATCAGGGGAGAAGTTAGACTCTCTTCAAACACACCATCTTCTGACCTCCGGTTTCAGCCCGAAACATATCTGTTTTCCATTTGCTTATGATGTACATTAATAGGGGCAGTTCTGCATACGATATACGGCACACTTGTCTTTGGAAGTATGCTTTTTATTAGCACATAAGACGCGGTTATCGAAGTTGGTCGGTTCCTAGGGTCGACGCTCATCTGCAGGATTATCCTTTCGTTCGAGATAAGTGGTTTCCGCAAGCGGATTAGATTACATGGCGGCAGAAATAGTCAGATTGTTGATCATCAAGGTAGGAGACTTGCCGAGATAATGATGAGGCTACCGGGGACGTTTTAATAGGGGAAACTTTGCAGGGCTAGACTTAATGTGTAAGAAACGCTGCGACAGAAGGTGGGGCTGCCCTGAAGGAAGCAATGAGGTTACCCTGAAAGGTTTAGTATGTAAAACGTGCAGGGTCGACTCAGTCAAGAATGATGGAAATCTCAAGATGTGTCGCAAGTGTCTGTAACATCCGCTGTATTAAAGCTATGGACGTCCTGTAACAGTATGGGAAATAATGGGCTATATATATTCTTAAATAACCTTTTTATTAAGTAGCATTCCCCGATTGATCAGGTATTTCCATTATTAATCAGGGGATAAATAATGAAAACGCATGATTAACACGGGACTGTTTTAAAAAAGAGGTTGGGTGATCCGGAACCCCTGAATTCCGACATAATGCTTCTGTCGGATACAGTGGCTCTAGGTCGGAAGGAATCGGTCCGTGTGTCGCGCTAATGGGTGGAGGACACAGGGGTAGCAGCTAATTTGTATGAGAGATTAATTCCCTTCTGCTCTGATGAGAGACAGTTAGCTGTTATCATCATCAGAACCAATATACGAATAAAGCTGTAACGAGAATACTTAATTTATGTAGTCTTAGGTTATTTAATAGTTATAAGCCCGGATTGCGAAGTTCTTTAAATTCATTATATTTGTCCCTAAAACCCCCTTTTACTGTTAGCAAATTAAGTGCCAAATAATTAATTAAAACGAATTACGATAAGTAATAACCCAGGATCAATTATAAAAGCGAAGCTCGAAAAGTTAGGCGAATAAAAGGCGTAATAGGAAGAACTTTTTAATCGCATACCCGAAAACATCGTCAAGTTATTTAATCCCGAATCAGAAAAAACGTTATTGGCTAAGCCCGAATACTTTTCGCTTAAAGACGTTAATCGGCGTATAAACATACCGGCCGATTTCGACGAAAATGAAATAACAAAATATAGAACTTTTCTTTAAATATATCAATTCGAAAATTAACGCTACAACTCGTAACAAAAGAACCTTGTTACCGTAAGGTTAATAATATATAACTCCGTCGGGAAGTCGTTTTTACCTTACCTAGAAGCTAACGAACCGATACGCGAATAAATTAATAACTTAAAGCAACATACCGGTACGAATACGAATAAAACGGTAAAATTCGCAAAATCTAAATACAAAAAAAATCCTAAAGAAAGGAAAATACGTTAGCTTAAAGGATTTCCACGAATGGCTTAAAAATAAGATATAGTTATGGCGACCGCCGTAAAAAATAACATTTTTAAATTAATCGGCTTATAATAGGTAGATAACTTCGTTAATGTAATAGCGTTACTTAAGGCGTGGTACGTAGATTAGTTACGACAGGCTGTATTTCGAAACGAAGTTAATAAACTGGCTTATAGAACCGTTAATAAGGAAAGGCGTACGTTAATAAAGATACCCTTACGGTAAAGAAAAACAAGATTACTTATTAAGATCGTAAAAAGGGGTACTTACGTTACGGCCTTCGGAAGTAAAAGCTTTATTGCAGAAAGGGATCAACTTATTAATAAAGCTTCGTCCTTAAAATTATTTTATAAACGGGCAGGAATTAACTTTTAAATTAAGGATCGTAACCTTAAAAGAAGTAGGAAAGGCTGCCGAACATATAATAATGATCGACATAACATACGGAATTGCAAATATGTAATTAATATCGCAGATAAAAGGATCTTCGAAAAGAACCAAAAAAAGTTCGATAAAAAATGGCCTTTAATGTTAAACTCCGCAAAAAGGTCGAAACGATTAAAAAGTAAACTTTCGGAAACCTCGAATTTATGATAACTTATAAATAATAACGGTTAGCGAACGGAGTAAAGAAGATCCTAATAAGTTCGGTAAATAACATATTATATAAGGTATTTAACGTGCTAGATATGTATTTATTAAAAAACAGCGTTATGTTGGATTCCGGAAGTTCCATCTATATATTTTACGACTTAACCCGATTTAAAAGATTCGTAAAGGTATCAAAAAGCCATATAGTTCTAACAGGTAATACTAAAATAGCAATCCTAGGATATAAGGATATTACGATATATATGAAAAACTTACGTAAAAAAAAGGGCCTAATGTTAAGGGAAATAACCTATTGCCAGGGCTTTTATTATAACATCGTTTCGTATAAGCGCTTTAAACAGAAAAGTTATTATTAGGATACCTTTAATAATAACGTAAGGTATCGAAACGATTATAAGGAGTTGTACGTTCTGAAAAAAAGGGAAGGTTAACATATAATCGAAGATAAAAGCTATATGAAGGCCGCTTTCCCTGTAATTAAAAAGGTAGGCAAAACAGCAGGTTAAGTAAGAGCTTAAGCCTTAGGGTCGGGGGTGCTATCTAAAAATAGGCCATTACAAATTAAAGCCCTTAAAGCCTTTACTTAATTATTACTGTAAAGCGTTATTAAAGGGCCTTATGATAACCGAATGCCCGACGTATACCTTAGCGAAAATGATGGAAATCCCCTTACGGAAAGAGCCAAACCTTAAAGCAACAACGCCTTTCTTAAAGGTACGCTTGGATTAACAAAACCTTTCGGAAGAAGTCCGTAAATATAAACGGATGTTAACAATTTCATGTAAAGCTTTATATTAGGTGATGATATATTTCTGCGTAATAACAGGAAAAAAGGATAAAAATTTACGTATCCTAAACGATTACATAAGTTGAATTAAAAGTTATTTTAAGCTTAACGTAAAATTTATTCGAGGATATATTGAATTCGCCTATAACTTATTCGTTAAATAGCTACGTTTAAAAGAGATCCTAGTCGAACCTTTTGCCCTGTATACGTACGTTTAGAATAAAGGCGCAAAGCGTTCGGAAGATATGGTAATAAAAAAGGCGCGCGCGATAAGGATCGGGTTAAAACTACCGCATAATTTATGGAAAAAGCCCGTTAACTACGCTGCCTATCTTTGTAATAAAACGCTAATAGGTACTTTTAAGTAAAAAACCTTATATAAAGTTATATATATTTACCTAGCTGAAAAGGACGGGATATCAAATCCTAAAACGCCCTAGTTAACTTATCTTGAGTCCTACGGTTACAGGTATTACGTATTAAAGGTTAACCCGAATTATAAGTTAAGCAAGTTACAAAAGCTGGACCTTAAAGCATATATCGGGTACCTCGTAAAGTATAACTCCATAGATATATATAGGGTATAAATATTAAAACTCGGGAAGATAATCGTAACGAAAAACGTAATCTTTAACGAAACGGAGTTCTTTAATAAGAAGAATACGTTACACTGTTTAGAGGAAATAATTAAAAACCTTAAAATTTTAATTGCGAAAGTATAGCTACCTAAAGAACTAACAGTTAACGGGGTAATCCTAAAAAAAAAAAAAAAAACGATTCGGAAATAAAAATCGAAAATAAAGATAAGGCTAATACCTTTTCCAACGAATAGCATTTAAAGGATAAGGTTATTTAAGACGAGATTATTATAAGATATAAAATAAACCTTAAAGATATAAGCTAAAATAACTTCTCACAGCCATCTAAGCTAATAAAAGAGATACCGTACGTTAATTATATCGGCTTAACGGTTAAATAGCCTAATTAGCAGGTTAAAAAGGAGGTAAAAGAAAACTTACGATATAAAGATGATTTACGAATCCTGCAAAAGGAAGAAAGGTTTTACAGCTTCCGCGAATATAAGGTCGCCAGCTCCTGGATAAAAACGTTCGCTATAGAAAGAAAGTTCTTTTTTATCAAAAGGATCTAATTAAACCACTTAAAAACGTACGTGAGCTAAAGAATTATCCGATAAAGCAGCAATTCCGTACGGCATAAAAGGTTTACCTTAAAAAGTATAACTCCTTTAAGTTATAGGAAAAAGTAACTACGAAGTTAACCAAAGGTTATTAGGTGCTTTACTACAAATAGGTATTTATATATAAGTTCGACAAACATAGGAAACTTTAAAAGTACAAAGTTAGGCTTGTAATATGTGGAAATTAACAGGAAGCGGGAAACTTACCTATAAAAGCGATAACGTTAACAGGAATAGTGTTATAACCTAGCGGCCTTGGCTGCAACACAAACGGTCGGATCTCCCAAAAAGTTGATCCCGACCTAAGTTAAGAAGTTACGTAACCGGCTTAAAAAACTCAAATTTGACGGTTAAAGGGTTTAACCAACTATTAAACCTAGTCGTACGGTTTATGTTGGCAGTAGTATCGTGGGAAACTAAGCAATGGGGGTAAATAATAGTCACGTCTGGTAATAGCAAATTATCAAAGGTAATCTGGATAACCAAGTTATATTACAAGCTGGTAATTTATCTAAACTATAAAAGTAACGAACGTATATATCCCATTTTAGATTTCTTTAAATCCGTTTATCCATACGGATTCATATCGTATAAGTAAATTAGATTCTCTTAAATTCGGAAATCTATCCGGATTTATGTTGTTCAAGTACATAAATCTCTTTAAATCCGTTTATCCATTTGGATCCATATTACGTAACTTGGTCGGTAATGTTTCAAGTTTTATCCCGACTGAATACCTAAGCTGATAAGGTATTGGTTTATAATATAATTTTTCCCCTTTATAATTTTTGCCCTTAAAAATCTTCAAATTTACTCAGTTTTTCTTTCTTTTATGATACCTCTTATGCTTAAAAGAATTACTAAAAATATTGCTAAGCTGCGATAGCCCTTTAATTAAAAAAGAAACGTAAAAGGTTATGCTTTAATATCGAGAATTCCGGTTTCGAAGTTATACTTTATTCTACGTGTTTCGTACGGAAGGAAAAATGTATTATAGCGGAAAATATGGCTCGTTATCAAAATTACGTTCGTTAGAAGCGGGATTATAATAATTCAGGCATTTTAATTAATTCCTTACGCAATATTTATCGGGAAAAGGAACGATTAAAACATAAAAAGGCTTTTACCGAAACTCGCTTCCTTTAATCGTAACAAAATATAAACGAGGCCATTTTCCGTTTTTAACGGTTACGTTAATAATAAGAATTTCTTCGCATTAAAGGTATCAAAAGAATTAATCGTAAGTTATAATCGTTAAATAAACTAAAGAAATAAGAAAAGATTAAAATAAAAGTTGTTACGCAGGTTATTTAAGCTACGGAAATGGCGGGTTTATTTAGTTCCGAAACCGCCAACTGGTTTTTTCCGGCGGACCTTGGTTGGGAAATTATTTTAGGCGTTGCCGGTTTCGCTGGTGAAAACTTCTTAACAGGCGTTAGGCGTTTATAAGATTCTTGGCGGATTCCCAGATGTTTTCGAAGTCTGGGTAATTTTTTCATTTAACCAAGTACTCGGTAAGTCCGTCTTTTTTTCGCGTATTTAAGATTTTTTTTACTTCGTATATTAATACATTTTCTTTTACCTTTTTTCGTATCTTATGTTAACTTTAATAATATTTATTATTAATTCGAATAAGTAAACATAAAAAACTGGATAAAGTTTAACTTTAAATAGTAATTATAATTAATACTTATTTTCTGAGATTTTCTTTTAATAATCTTATATAAGCCGATATATTTAAAGTTAAGTTTCTTATTAAGTCGTTTAGTTTAAATGTTTTAGGTAACTAAGTAAAATAACTTTTCTTCTTAAAAAATTAATCTTTTTAACATTTTCTGGTTATAATACTTATTTATTTAATTACGTACGAATTCGAATTTTGTTTTTATTTTTATATGTAATTATTTAAATTATTTTAATATAAGGATTATTTTAACGTTAATATATCTTTTACGTATATCTTTATAAGCTTCTAATATAAAACCGAAATTAACATTTATAAGAATCGTTATAATATTTTTATAGTAATTAGTATTATAAGTTAATTATATAATAAGTAACTTTTAAATCTAATTGTTTTATTTATAACTAATATAACATCGTAAATACGTTTCTAATATTTGGTGATTTCTTTCTATTTATCCGTCTATTTAAGGTCTAAATACGTTAATTAATTTATGGTTTAGGCCTAATTATGCCATAAGTCCTTACCAGAATTTCGAAGTAAATATCGTTCTTTTATTTGAAATCATTTTCGTTAATAATCCGTATATTTTTAAGATATATCTTAAAAAAATGTAAGCTAATTATTTTACGTTTACATTTTCGTTATATGGTAAAAAGTAAGAAAATTTAGTAAATCGGTTAACGATTACGAAAATACTATCGTAATATATACCCGTAATTAAGTTTTCTAATAATAAAAGTTTAGTAATAAAATTAAAGGTAACTAAATCTTATAATCGCTTTGTAACTAATAATAATTGTAATTCTCCGTATGATATATATCGTCGAGGCTTTGCTATATTATAAATATGGCATTATTATCGTACCTTTTTTATTATTAATTTTATTTTAAGAAAACAATAGGTACGTTATAATCGTTTTAAGGTTTTATAAATCTTTAAGTATTTATTTAACTAATGTTCGTATATATTTCGTATTAATATTTCCTAATATTCTTTTATGATTTATATCTTTTTTATTCTTTGGTCCTTAAATAAGTTATTATTATATTCTTAAATCTTTTAATATAAATTAAGGAATATTACTTTAATTATTACTATCCGTTATGGTTGCAGGTATCCCATTGGTATAATGTCGAAAATCTAATAATTAACCTTAATTACTTTTTTAAAAGGTCCGGTTTTCGATTAAATACGTTTGCTTTGCCGTTCTTTTATCCTTTCTAGTAGATAATAACGAAATCGTATTTTGCTAGTTTTTCGGCGTAACGCAATTATCGTTTTATAAATTCTTTAATAATAATAAAGCGAGTAAGATTTTTATAATCGGTATATACCTTAACCTGGTAAAAGTTTATTTTAAGGTAGTACCTGAATTTTCGGAAAGCTTTAATAATAGCCATAAATCTTTTATCAGGAACACCGTAACTTAACTTTGTTCCTTTTAATTTATAAAAATAAAAAGCGATAAGGTATAAATTACGTTAATCGTTACGGTATCCTACTATTATACCTAAAGCGTAATCCGAAATGTCGGTTTAAGGCTGAATAAAACGGCTTAAATCGTACATAATTAATACTAGCTCGCTAATAATCGCGTTTTTAATCCTTTAAAAAGTTATTTTTATTTTTGTCGTTTAAAAAAAACTTATTTCCTTTCCTGATTAAGTTGGACAATGATGTAATTATTTTGCTAAAATTTCGAATAACGTACGAGCTCAGTACTCCGGATGGATTAATACTCCGGATGGTTTTTGGCACCCCGCGATAACAAATTCAAATTAATCAACCATAACATATCAAATTAATTAAAATTAATCGTATTTTTTATCGCTAGACGTCTTTATAACTTCCTGACAAGTACGCGCATTATGTCCGGGCTTGCCGTAAACGCCATACTTCCGTTTTTTCGTCTTAACCCTTTTGCGACGACTACCTTCAACCGTTATTAACTGCATTTTTTTACGACCCCCTTTTTTTCGGCCAGGAAAGCTTGTTTTTTTTATATAATAAGTGTTCTTCTTTTTTAAAAACGTTTATTTTTAATTTTGCGACGTTTGCTAAGGACGTGGTTAGTTTCGTATAATTAGGTAACCTTTTATTCCAGGAAAGTAATTTTACGCCAAAGTACCAGGTGACTTTTGGCTAACAAATTAACCGATTTAACGATTCTTGTCGGCGAGCTACCCTAATAATTTTTGATCTTTTTTTGCTTTACGGATATTTGTAAGGGTTTTCGTAAAAGGCGAAAAATTAGAACCGGCGGAGGTAAGCGGCGAAACGGTTGATATAGGTATAACTGGAGGAATTCTTAAGTCGGATAAAACGTTATTAAGATCGAATGAAATAAATCCGGTTTTTGTAAATTCGGATTTGATATTATCGGACGTTATAGCAGGTTTAAACGCGTTATAAAAGCCAATAAGGAAATCTTTTTTTGCAATATGACTATAATAACGTCGCATCAAATTTTCGATATATAGCGAATAGGTACGCTTTAAAATAAAAAAGCAGGATACGTCAAAAGATTAAAGCTGATAAAAGGAATACGCGGGTATGTAAAAAGTAATAACGCCGTTATTCGCGTAATAGTTTTCGAATTCGATCGAATAATAAATTTCGTAACCGTTAAGGATAAAAAGATGTTTAGTTCCTTTCGTACGCGTTCGTATATGCTTATTAAAGTATTAAATCCATTTTAAACTTAATTCGTTTGTTATTTAACTATTATAGCTTATACCGAACCTTTAATCGGGTAATAATTATTATTTTCGATACCAGGAATTAACGTAGTTTTTTCCTGCTAAAATGATAAATAAAAATATAGCCTAATTTTACGAATTAATAACTTATATAATTATTACCCATTCCCGATTATTTTGTTAAGCTTATTTAGGTTTTTTACGTTTTTTTAATATTTATAATTACCATACTTGATGCCATAAAAAGCTTTATTAAAAAGCCCGTTTTGTTAAAGTTATAAATATCCTTTTTTATGATATCGTATTTTGCGATTATAACTCGAATAAGTTCGAATTACTTACGAAATGTTTTTAAATTTTCGTATAATATTTTTTGATAATCGATTTTTCGATTTAAACGCGTTTTAAGTTTTGTTTGCCGTTTAACAAATCTCGATGTTTATTTAATCCTAACGCGTCTTACGACGCGCTGGGCAAACAATAAATTGGCCATATCTTTAACCTGTTAAAGCCGGATAGGAAACGTTCGCGTATTTAAGTTAAGGATTCGGTCGATAATGGATTTCTTTTCGGTCGGCGTCAATTTGCGTAATTTGGGTATATAGTTGCTTTAGGAAGGTATACCGGTATATCGTTTATATAAAAAAGAATAGGTAATTTTATATATAAAACTAAGTATCGCATAATTAAGTTTCGGGTTTCGTTTTTTAGCCTGAACGGCTAGGTTTATTTTCGTTTCTTTTATAAGCCGTTCCATGTTATTAATGTTAAAAAGTGGATAATTAAAGTTGGGTTGTTAAAAAATGACAAAAACCATCCGGAGTACGGATCCATCCGGAGTACTGATCTATCCGGAGCACTGATGTCGTACGTTAAACGTTTTATAATAATTAGCAAATTTAAAAAAGGTTTATATTTTCTTAATTATAACGGGCGTTTCCTATTCCTATATTGTAGCAACTTTCTTAAGGTTTATTTTAATATATCCTGGGATAATAATATATCTTAAAAATTTCACATTTTATATATGGAACTACCTTTTTTTTGTATTAATTAATAAGTTAGCGTTTTGTAAGGCTTAAAAAACTGCATAAACGTATCCCATATATTCCTCTTTATTTCTTAAGTAAATAACAATATCGTCGAGGTAACAAATAACGAAAAATATTTAAATACTTCTTAAGTACATAATTAACCATTCGTTAAAAGGTTATTAATACGTTCGCAAACCCGAAAAGTATAATGTAAGGGAATGGCCCCGGGGCGTTCCCTACTTAAGTGCGGACAAGGACTTCCAACGCCAATTAGCGTTGGAACTGCTGATCTTGTTGCGTAGCCACTGCACCAAAAGACTGTATTGATAAGTGCGCACTTATTACGCTACTTATCTGACAGATCTTTTGGATCATGTGGCGGAGTGGCTAGTCCTTTCTATTCCCTTACATATAACGAAATATTTAAAAAATTCATATTTCGTTTTAAAAATTATCTTTTATTTATGTTCTAACGTAATACGGATTTAATTATATTCCTTTTTAAAATTTAAGCTCGTAAATTAATTTGTTCCGTAAAAACGGTCTTTTATTTCGTTAATTAAGGATAATAATGTTTTATTTTTAACCGTAATATTATATAATTACTTATAATCGATAACCAGGCGTAACTTCCTATTTTTCCTTAATACCAAAAATATAAGATATCCGGTTAATAAATTAAAACGTCGTATATAACCTTTCGAAGCTTATCTCTAAGGTTTTTACGTAATACCTATAGTTTTATTTCGTTAAAGTTATAGATTAGATAAAATCTGGTCGACATCCCTTCCTTAAGGACTATTTTATAATTTTATTCGCTATATTCCAATACTTTTATTTCGAATTGTATTCGAAATAATTATTTATACCTATAATATTATAAAGATACGTTAGCTATGGTTTTTGACTTTAAAGGCTAATGTTATAAGTAATCGTTTATCTTTCGTAATTTCGTTTTAATGGTAGTAATACTACGTCGTATTCTTTTATGGTATCCTTATTTTCTTTTATCTTATTTTTATAAGTAATAAGGTTTTTATCGTATTTTTATATTTACATTCGTCGTTATTTTCGATCGAATATTAAAATCTTTTCTTATTTTACTTTTTTTATCGAATGGATATAAAGCGAAGTTTACCTAGCCAGTTATTTAATCGATTAAAGGGTTATAGTAACACAGCTATAGTTTTCCGAAAATTATGTTATAGTTTTTTAGCGGAACGATATCGAAATTTATTTTCTGCTTTCGTCCGTTAATAAAGATCTTAAGGTAATTAATTTTACGGGCGATCTTTGCGTTATCGTAAGTAACTACCTAACCTTCTGCGTTTTCGGCGATATAAAATTCCATTTTCTTTCCTATAATTATCGAAATCGGTTAACTATATCCGGCGTAATATAATTACCATTTATTATTCCGCAATTCATAAATCCGGTAAATTAATATATGCTAATTCTTATTCGTAAGGTGATAAAGTTATTCCCGGTTTTTATTATCGCGTTTAAAGCCCTTTTAAGAAACTTTTGCTGGCTTTTAATTTGTTTTTTAATACTTTAATACGTTTTTAATTTTATTAATTAAGGGGTTATAATTACTTTAATTATCCTTTTTATCCGTATAAAATAACTTCGAATAAAAGAACTTACGTTTGGAAATCTTCTGTGTTAATATATTCTGGTTCGGGGGATACTTATCCCTTTTATCGTACTTAAAATTAAGCATTATATTATCTTATATTTTTATTTCTTTTTTTATTTCATTTTTAATATTTCGTCGCTTATTCGGGTTATTCCTAAAGGTTAAAGGGAAATTCAAGTTATTAATTACTTTTAAAGATGCTTTTATAAATATTTAATAAACCTATTCTTCCTTTATCTTATAATCGCATTATCCGAAATGGCATATAAGGTTTCCATCCGGGTAGGTCTTTTTTTCGGGCCAACTTGTTACTGCCGTAATAATGTTAATAATGTTTTCCGAAGCCTACGTTCTTAGGTGTTTGTATTATCGTTAATCCTTAAGGTCTTTTTTATCTGGTTATAAAAGTTAAATTCTTAATTATATATTTACGGAAGTCGTCTTTCGATATATCGTTATTTCTTTATATATTTAAGGTAATAAACGAGTTTGTATTAAATAGCATAAAGTTTCTCGAATTAGTCCGGTTATTCTGGCAGTAAGTCCTTATCTTAACCTTAGTACTATTTAATTTATGCGTTTAGTTCTAATTATTCGTACCGTTATTACCGTTTTTTCTAAGAACGGGAAACTAACTTATTCTCCGTAAGCTCTTTTTATCCGTCGTATTCCTTTAGCTATTAAGCTATTATAAATGTTATAATAAAGGTTCGCTACTTTTAAATAGCTAGTTAAAACAGCTTTTTCGCCTTTTATAATCCTTGTTATACATTTTTAAGAAGGTTATAATCGGTTTTAACTTTAATTATATTAATTAATCGGTTGTTATTATATTAGCTATTTTAGGAAGGTCCTTAAGGAACCGGTATCCAAGTATTTTGTCGTAACTTCTTAAATACCTTACATTAAAAGGCCTTATATCCTATCTTATTATAATTAAAGCGCTTAATAATACGCGGATTACGTTATTAAATTATGCCTAATTCCATAAATCCTAATATCGTTTTATAAAATACATTAATTCTTTGTAATATGCCGATATTAAGGGAATATTTTAATTTGTTACCTTATCGTTCCTTAAAATATCGAATTCTTTAAGCGTACTGTCGGTTGTCGATTTTAACTGCCATAACGATATAATCCACCAACTTTTCGGGGCGTTTATCCTTAAATAGTTCTTTTTATACCTCCTTTTTTAGGCAGTCGAAAAACGCAACGATTAATGCTTTTTATCCTTAATTAACTTTTAAAGTTAATTAAACGACGGAATTACCGTATTTAAAAACTAATCCTTTTTATTTTTAATTTTTAATTTTATTCTTAACTTTAATCTTGTCGTTTATCAATTCTAATACCTTTTTTAACTTTTCTTTAAACTTTCGTAATTATTATAAATAATTATGGTTTCGGCGGACATTTATTAATAAAGTTTAATAACCTACTTATGAAAAGTAACTTTAAACCAAATAGCCACGTTTTTAATTAACTATCCCGTAACGAATTAAATTTAAAATGTAGATATTACGAATTTAATTAAGAAGTATTCGAAATAAATACGGTATTTCGTAAAAAGCTATTATAATTTAATAATAATTTTATCGAAAAAGGTAAGTTCAATAAGTTTTAAAAACTTTCCGGCCTTCTTACCGTAAACCGTTCAGGTAAATTATGTTAACTAAATTAGCTAATCCGGTTAATCGGGTTATTTTATATTCGCTTATTTTTCCAATTTAATTTTCTAGATTTTTAATTAGTTACGGGTTTCCTTAAACGTATTAATAAGTTCGACCTTATCGTTAATAAGTAACGTAACCGTATTAATTAATTAGTCGAATCGGCGTAAGCCCCTTTTTTAAAAAAAAGATTAAGTTAGACCTTTTTATTATCGGAACTTATGATATTATCTTCAAAGATTTAAAAAGTTCCTTTAAAAACGGGCTGCTGATTAAACGACATAATATTATGAGAAATTAAGTAATAAAAGTAAATAATAATTATGTTTAGTAATAACAAATTATTAAAGGTAATTTGGGTAACTAGCTTATATTATAAGCTGGTAGTTTATTTAAATTATAAAAATAACGAACGTATATATTCAATTTTAATTTCTTTTTAAATCCGTTTATTTATACGGGATCCATATCGTATAAGTAAATTGGATTCCCTTAGATCCGGAGATCCATTCGGATCCATGTTTTGTGACTTGGTCGGTGGTGTTTCAAGTCTTGTCCCGACCGTGTGCCTAAGCTGATAAGGTGTTGGCTTGTAACATCAAAGTACCAAGCATCTTAAGTTCCTTAAGCCGTTATGCGAGCTTAAAGGGCTTAACGTACTTAAGGGTTTAAGCAGCTTAAGCATCTCGAACTAAAATGAGAATATATACGGTCGCTATTACCATGGTTTAAATAACTTTAACTTGTAATATAACTTAATCACCCAGATTACCTTTAATAATCTGCTATTACTAAACGTAATTATTATTTACCTTATTATTTAATTTCCTACGACATTATTATTAATATAAACCGTACGACTAGTTTTAATAATTAGTTAAACCCTTTAGCCTTTATACGTTATAAGTTCTTGTTTAGTAATGCTATTAAACTTTAAGCAATATTCTTAATATTATATCGTTTAACAAATAGCCCGTTTTTAAAAATAAATTTTAAATCTCCGAAAATAATACTATAAATTCCGATAATAAGGAGACTCGACCTAGTTTCTCCTAAGAAAAAGCCTTACGTCGACTGAACTAGTTAATTAACGCGGTTACGCAAGTTACTAACGACAAAATTAAATTTACTAACACCTTTGAAAAAACCCGCAACCAGTTAAAAACCTAAAAGGTTGAACTGGAAAAATAAGCGAATATAAAATAAACCGATTAACCGGATTAGCTAGCTTAACCTGCATAACTTACTTAGGCAGCTTACGATAAGGAAGCCGGAAAAGTTTTGAAGCTTATTAAGCCTACCCCTTTCGACGGAATCACCACCAAGTTATAATAGTTCCTTACGGAATGCTATGCTTATTTTAAATACTTTCCTATCAGATTCGCGATACTGACCTTTCGAGTCCAGTTCGCTGTAGAATAATTAATTAAAAACGCGGCCACCTGGTTTAAACTTACCTTCCGTAAGTAAGTTACCAAACTCCCTTAATAAAGATCTGCTGAAACCATAGTTATTTATACCGATTACGAAAGGTTTAAGAAGAAATTAAAAAATATATTCGAAATAGTAAACGAAAAGATTAAAACCGAAAACAAGATTAAGGATTTAAAGCAAAAAGAAAATCAGGTTATAAATATGACAACTCTTTCGTTTAACTGGCTTCGAAAGTTAACTAGGAATAAAAGATACTAATAGTCACGTTCTTCGACGGCCTGAAAGAAAAGGTACAAAGAAAACTGTTTAAGGATAAACGACCCGAAAAATTAATAAACTATATCGTTATGGCAGTCAAAATCGATAACCGACAATACGCCTGAAGGATTTAATATTTTAAAAAACGATAAAGTAACAAACCAAGATATCACCTTAATATCGGCACGTTACGAAAAACGAACATATTCTATAAAACGGTACCAGGACCTATAGAATTAGGTATAATCCAGTAACGCGATCCGCATACCATTAAATGCTTTAATTATAATAAGATAAAATATAAGGCCTTTTAATACAAAATACCTAAAAGGTTACGATAAAATACATTGATACCAGTTCCTTAAGGATTTTTACGAAATAACCAAAGCGATAATAACCAATTAATTAACATAATCAAAATTAAAAACGATTATAACCCCTTTAAGGAAATATAATAGGAACTATAAAAAGCGAAAGAACTATCTTAAGCAATTATCTAAAACCAGCGAGCCTTTATTATAGGACTTATAGTAACCTAATAGCTAAAAGAATATAATAAATGGAAAGAACTTTTAAAGGATAAGTTACTTTCCCGTTCCTAAAAGAAACACAATAACGGTACGAGCAGTTAAAATTAAACGTATAGATTAAAAAATACGAAGGTTAAAACGAGGACCTGTTACCAGGATAACCGGATTAATGCGGGAAACTTTATATTATTTAGTACAAACGCGCCTATTACCCTAGATATATAAAGAGATAACGGAATATGGAAAAACGATTTATACGAATATATAATTAAGGATTCGACTTTTATAATTAAAAGGGAAAAGATCCTAGGAATTAACGATAGTACAGATACTTAAGGACATACCCTTTGGAAAACGTTATTAATATTATTACGGTAGTAACGAGTTGGCCCGAAAAAAAGACCTACCCTAACCTAGACCTTATATGATATTTCGGATGGTACGACCATAAGATAAAAAAAGAATGGGTTTACTAAACGGTTATAAAGGCATTATTAGAAGTAATTAACAGCTTAAATTTCCGTTTAACATTTATAAATAACCCGAATAAGCGGTAAAAAATTAAAAACAAAAAAAAAAGAAAAAGAAAACCGAAAATATAAGGTAATACGACGCCTAGTTTTAAGCACAATAAAAGGGACAAAAAGCCCCCGAATTAAAATATATCAACAAAGAAGATTTTTAGATATAAATCCTTTTATTCGAAGTTACTTTGGGCCGATAAGAGGGATAATTAAAGTAATTACAAGCCCTTAATCAATAGAACTAAAAACGTATTAAGGCGTTAAAGGACGAGTTAAAAAACGAATACCATTTATAAGAAAGCCGCGGAATGGTAAGACCTATAGAAGCTACCAAGAGCTTCCTAAACAGGTTTTAAACATGACGATAAAAGCTAAAAATAACCTTATTACCTTATAAATAAAAATTAGGAAATATTAGTTTACCGCATTTATAGGTTACGGAATAACAGAAAGTAATTATATTACGCCGAATATAGTTAACCGATTTCGATTATTATAGAAGGAAAAGATGGAACCTTTTATGGCCGAAAACGCTAAAGGCCAGATATTTACCTACGATAATAAAAAGATTAGTCGCAAAATTAATTACCTTAAGATCTTTGTTAACGGACGAAACTAAATAGCAGATTTCGATATCGTTTCGATAAGGAATTACGACATGATACTTGGAAAATTATAGCTATATTAATATAGCCGTTTAATCGATTAGATAATTAGCCAGGTAAAGTTCGTTTTATGTTTATTTAATAAAAAAAAGCAAGATACGAAAAGATCTTAATATTCGATCGAAGATGGCGACGAATGCAGGTATAAGGATACGAAAGAAACCTTATTACTTATAAAAATAAAACATAAAAGAAAATAAAGGTAGTACAGAAAAATATGACGTATTATCGTTATTATCAGAACGAAATTGCGAAAGATAAACGATTATTTACTGTATTAGCCCTTAAAGCCAGAAACCATAGTTAACGTATTTTTATAGTATTATAGATATGAACGATTATTTCGAAAGGAATTCGAGATAAAATTAGTAAAATATAACGAATAAAACCATAAGATAATTCGTAAGGAAGGAATATTAATTAGCTTTTATCTAATTTATAATTTTAACGAAATAAAATTATAGGTATTATGTAAATACTTTAAAGATAAGCTTCGAAAAGGTTATATACGACGTTCCAGTTTATTAACCGGATACCTTATATTTTTCGTATTAAGGAAAAACGGAAAGTTATGCCTGGTGATCGATTATAGGTAGTTAAATGATATTACGGTTAAAGATAAAATACCGTTACCCTTAATTAACGAAATAAAAGATCGCTTTTACGGAATAAATTGGTTTACGAGCTTAAATTTTAAAAAAAGATATAATTAAATTCGTATTAAATTAGGATACGAATAAAAATAACCTTTAAAACGAAGTACGGATTCTTAAGTATTTCGTTATACCTTTCGGACTTACGAACGTATTAATAACCTTTTAGTAAATCGTTAACTATATATTTAGGAAGTACTTAAATATTTTCGTTATTTGTTACCTCGACGACATTTTCATTTATTCGAAAAATGAAAAAGAACATATAAGATACGTTTATACAGCTTTCTAAGCTTTATATAATGCCAACTTATTAATTAATATAGAAAAAACCCAGTTTTATATGTAAGAAATAAAACTTTTAAGATATATTATTATCCCGGGATATATTAAGATAAACCTTAAGAAGATCGCTGTTATATAAAAATAGGAAATATTTACCATAATTAAAAAAGTATAAACTTTTTTCGAATCTGCTAATTATTATAAGAAGTTTATTCGGAACTTTAATAAAATAATTATAACATTATTTAACTTGACAAAAAAGGAAATAAGTTCCTTGAGATAGTAATGCCGGAAACCGCTTTTTAAAAGATTAAAGATACGATTATTAGCGAATTAGTATTAATTATATATAACTTAAGCCGCTTAGTTAAGCTTGAAACCGACGTTTCGGATTACGTTATAAGCGCCGTAATTAGATAACGCGATAATTAAGATAATTTACATTTTATTGCCTTTTACCTTTATAAGTTAAAATAAATAAAGTTAAATTACGGCATTTCCGATAAAGAATTTATGGCTATTATTAAAGCTTTTCGAAAGTTTAGGCATTACTTTAAGGAAAACCTTTACCAGGTTAAGGTATATACCGATTACATAAATCTTACTTGCTTTATTATTATTAAAGAACTTATAGGACGATAATTACGCTACGCCGAAGAACTAACAGAATATAACTTTATTATTATTTATTAAAAGAATCAGAAAACGATAAAGTAAACGTATTTAGTCGAAGATTAAACCTTAAAGGAAAAGTAATTAAGGTTAATTATCATATCTTGGATACCATACCGGAAAGATACTTGTAATTACGACAAATGGCAATAATTAAAGTCATACTCTTTATTTTATACCCGAAAATTCAGAAATATAACAACAATTTATTTAAAAATTAAAAAATTAAAAAAATACAAACCCGAGAAGAATATTAAGAAACATTAATACGAGATATATACAAGCATTAACTACATAAATACCTGAGGATTTATAAAACTTTAAAAGGATTATAACGTATTTATTACCTTCTTAAAATAAAATTAATAGTAAAAAAGGTACGATAATAATGCTATGTTTGTAATAAAGTAAAAACTCGACGACATAAACCATGTAAAGGATTATAACTATTACTAGTTAAAAAGCGACCATGGGATTTAATTATTTTCGATTTTATTACCAAACTTCCATTATCAGAAAACCCAGTTATAGGTATATATTATAATAATATTTTCGTAATTATTAACCGATTTATCAAACCTTCCTACTTTTTATCATATAAGGAGGATATAAACGTAAAATAATACGCTTATATTCTTTTAAGATATATCTTAAAAGTATATAAATTATTAACGGAAACTATTTTAAATAAAAGAACGATATTTACTTTAAAATTCTGGTAAGGACTTATAATATAATTAGGCCTAAATTATAAATTAATCGGCGTATTTAGACTTTAAACAAACGGATAAAATAAAAATTAACTAAATATTAAAAGTTTATTTACGATATTATATTAATTATAAACAAAACGGTTAGGATTAAGAATTACTTATTTTATAATTAGCTTATATTATTAGTTATTATAAAAACATTAAGATAATTTCAGTAAATATTAATTTTAAGTTTATACTAAAAGTTTATAAGGATATACGCGAAGGATCTATTAACGTTAAGGTAATCCTTATGTTAAAATAATTTAGATAACTATACGTAAAAATAAAAATACAATTCGAATTCGTTCGTAATTAAACAAAAAAGTATTATAACCGGAAAAGGTTAAAAGGATTAACCTTTTAAAAGGAAAAAATGGTTTACCTAGTTACTAAAAATATCAAAATTAAGCGATTAAATAAAAGATTAGACTTTAAATATATCGGTTTATATAAGATTATTAAGAAGGTTTCAGAAAATAATTACTAATTAAAATTGCTACCTAAAGTTAAACTTTATCCAGTTTTTTACGTTTCTTTACTGAAGTTAGCAGCAGATATTGTCAAAGTTAATATAGGATACGAAGAAAAGGCAGAAAAAGATATACCGGCATACGAAGCAGAAAGGATTTTAAATATACGCAAAAAGAACGGATTTACCTAATACCTGGTTAAGTGGAAGAATTACCTAAATTCCGAAAATACCTAAAAACTCGCCAAAAACCTTATAAACGTTTAACGCCGGCTGAAAAGCTTTTACTAGTAACGACGGCTACGCCTTAATTAGTAATCGACTAATTAATAGGCTTAAACTAATTAATCGAATTTGCGACCTGGCCTGATGTAACCGTAGCAACCGCCGCCTTTAATTGCTCCTATTCCTTTTCGAAACGTTCAAACATTTTTATAACTTTCGCACCTTTAATACTACGACGAAGTATCTCGATGCCCCGACGACGGAAAAGCCGTTTTTGTGTCTGTAAACGATTAAGTTTGTTAGTAACTGTTATGACCTAACGGTCTTGGCTGCAACACATACAGTCGGACCTCCAGAACTTTAATCCCGACCTAAATCTAGACATCACGTAACCGGCTCAAAAAGTACAAAAACCTTTATTAGCCTAAAGCTCTTAAGCCAGTTAAGCCACGAAAGGGCTTAAAGGGGCTTAAAAGGACTTAACTAGCAAAAAGGTTTAAGCGGCTTAAACACCTTAAGCCAAAATAAAAATATATACATTCGTTATTACCGTAACCTAAATAAATTACTAACTTATAATATAACTTAGTTAGCTAAATTATCTTTAACAATTTGTTATTATTAAACGTAACTATTAAACGTAACTATTAAACGTAACTATTAAACGTAACTATTAAACGTAACTATTAAACGTAACTATTAAACGTAACTATTAAACGTATTATTACTTAATTTCCCACGATATTATTACTAACATAAACCGTACGACTAGGTTTAATAATTAGCTAAACTTTGTAACTATTATACGTTACAAGCTTTTATTTAGCAATATTATCAAATTTTAAGCAATACTATCGACAATATGTCTTCTAATAAGCAGCCGGCCTTTAAGAAAACTTTTTAAGTACCCGAAAATAACCTTATAAATTCCGATAATAAAAAGATTCGACTTAATCTTTTTTAGGAAAAAGCTTTAGGACGGCTTAACTGGCTAACTAACGCAGTTACGTAACTTACTAATAACAAAATCAAGCTTACCAACATACTTAAGGAAACTCGCAAGCAGCTGGAAGCCTAAAAAATCGAACTAGCAAAATAAGTAAGCATAAAGTAACCCGATTAACCGGATTAGCCAGCCCAACCCGCACAGCCTATTCAAACGGCCCATAGCAAGGAACCCGGAAAGGTTTTAAAGCCTATTAAGCCTACCGCTTTCGACGGAATTACCATTAAGCTATAATAGTTCCTTACGGAATGCCGTACTTATTTTAAGTACTTCCTTATTAAATTCGCAATACTTACCTTTCGAATCCAGTTCGCTATAAAACAGTTAACCGGAAATACGGCTACTTAGTTTAAGTTTACCTTTCGCGAATAGGTTATTAAACCTTTTTAACAAAGATCCGCAAAGATTACGAATATTTATAATAATTACGAAAAATTTAAGGAAAACTTAAAAAAGGTATTCGAAATAGTAAACGAAAGAATTAAGGCTAAAAAAAAGATTAAAAACCTAAAGCAAAAAGAATTAACCTCCGGATACGGTAACTTTTTTATTTAACTAGTTTCGAAGATTAATGAAGGATAAAAGGTACTAATGGCCATATTCTTTAACGGCCTAAAAAAAAAGTACAAAAGAAATTATTTAAGGATAAACGCCCCGAGAAGTTAATAAATTATATCGCCATAGTAGTTAAGATCGACGATCTGCAATACGCCTAAAGAATTTAACATCCTAAAACCCAATAAAATAATAAGTTAAGGCATTCCCTTAGCACTGGCACTCCACGAAAAACTAACATATCCCATGGAACGGCACCAGGACCTATGGAATTAGGCGCAGTTTAATAACGCGACCCGCATACCATCAAATGCTTGAACTGTAATAAGATGGGATATAAAGTTTTCCAATATAAAACGCCTAAAAAGCTATGACAGAATACCTAAATACCAGTTCCCCAGGGACCCCCCCGAAATAACCAAGGAAACGACAACAGATTAATTAATATAATTAATATCAGGAATGATTATAATCGGCTTAAGAAAGTATAATAAGGATTATAAAAGGCAAAAAAGCTATCCTAAGCAACCATTTAAGAACAGCAAACCCCTATCACAAAACCTATAGTAACCTAATGCCTAAAGAAGTACGACAGATAAAAGGAGCTTTTAAAGGATAAGCTATTTTCCCGTTCCCAGAAGAAACGGCGACAGCGGTACGAACAGTTAGAACTAAACGCATAAATCAAGGAATACCAAGGCTGGAATAAGAACTTACTACCAGAATAATTAAACCGATATAGGAAACTTTACGTTATTTAATATAAACGTACTTATTACCTAAGATATATAGAAGGAAAACGGTATATTAAGATACGACTTACGCGGATATATAACTAAGGATTTAACTTCCATAATTAAACCGGAAAGAACCCTAGGGATTAACGATAGTATAAATATTTAAAAGCTTTCGCTTTAAAAGATATTATTAATATTATTACGGTAACAACAAATTAGCCCGAAGGAAAGAATTATCCCTATAAAAACTTTGTACACTATTACGGATAATATGATTATAAAACAAAAAAAAAGGGTTTATTAAATAATTATAAAGGTATGCTTAAAAATAATTAATAACTTAAACTTGCGGTTAACTTTTATAAATAACCCGGACGAACGATAAAAAATTAAATATAAAATAAAGAAAAAAAACGAAAACATAAGGTAATATAACGCCTAGTTTTAAGTACGATAAAAGGGACAAAAAACCCCCGAACCAGAATATATTAACAAAAAAGATTTCCAAACGTAAATCCTTTTATTCGAAGTTACGCTACGCCGACAGAAAGGATAATTAAAGCAATTATAAGCTCTTAATTAGTAAAAATTAAAACGTATTAAGATATTAAAGGATAAATTAAAAGGTAAACGCCACCTATAAGAAAGCTGTAAAATGGTAAGATCTGTAAAAGCCAGCAAAAGTTTTCTAGAAAGGCTTTAAACGCGACGATAAAAGCCAAGAACGACCTTATTATCTAGCAAGTAAGGATTGGAATATATTAGTTTACCGCATTTATAGATTACGGAGCAACAAAAGGTAATTATATTAGGCCAGATATAGTTAACCGATTTCGATTGTTATGAAAGGAGAAGACGGAACTTTATATTACCGAAAACGTAAAAGGTTAAGTATTTACTTACGATAATAAAAAGATTAGCCGCAAAATTAATCAGTTCGAGATCTTTGTTAACGGACGAAACCAAATAGCAAATTTCGATATCGTTCCGATAAGGAATTACGATATAATTTTCGGAAAACCATAATTATACCAATATAACCTTTTAATCGATTATATAATTAGCCAGGTAAAGTTCACTTTATATTTATTCGATAAAAAAAAGCAAAATACGAAAGAATCTTAATATTTGATCGAAGATAATAACGAATACAGGCATAAGGATATAATAAAAACCTTATTACCTATAGGAATAAAACACAGAAGTAAATAAGAGTATTATAAAAAGATACGACGTATTATCGCTACCATTAAAACAAAGTTACAAGAAATAAACGATTATTTATAATACTAACCCTTAAAGCTAGAAACCATAGCTAACGTACTTTTATAATACCACAAATATAAACGACTATTTCGAAAGAAACTCGAAACAAAACTACCAAAGTATAACGAATAAAACTACGAAATAATTTTCAAAAAAGGGACATCGATTAAATTTGATTCAATTTATAACTTTAACGAAATAAAATTATAGGCATTACGTAAATACCTTAAAAACAAGCTTCGGAAAGGTTATATACGACGTTCCAGTTTATCAGCCGGATATCTTATATTCTTTATATTAAGGAAAAACGAAAAGATACGCTTAATTATCGATTACAAGCAACTAAACGATATTACGGTTAAAAACAAAATATTATTACCCTTAATTAATAAAAGAAAAATTCGCCTTTACGGAATAAATTAATTTATAAGCCTAAACCTTAAAAAGGATATAATTAAATTCGTATTAAGTTAGGATATAAGTAAAAAATAGCGTTTAAAACGAAGTACGGACTTTTTAAGTATTTCGTTATGCCTTTCGGACTTATAAACGCATTAGCAACTTTTTAGCAAATGGTTAATTATGTATTTAGGGAATACTTGAATATCTTCGTTATTTATTACCTCGACGATATTCCCATTTATTCGAAAAATAAAAAGGAATATATAAAATACGTTTATATAATTCTTTAAGCCTTATAAGACGCGAACCTTTTAATTAATAACGAAAAAAGCCAGTTCCATACGTAAAAAGTAGAATTTCTAGGATATATTATTACCCTAGGATGCATTAAAATGGACCTTAAAAAATCGCTACAATATAAAAGTAAAAGACGCCTATTATAATTAAAAAAGTACAAAACTTTTTCGGATTCGCTAATTATTATAGGAAGTTTATTCGAAATTTTAATAAAATGGTTACATTATTATTTAACTTAACGAAAAAAGAAAATACGCTTTTTTAATCGATAAAGATAAAAATAACCTTCCAAAAAATTAAAAATGCGATTATTAACAAGCCAGTATTAATTATATATAAACCAAGCCGTTTAATTAGACTTAAAACCGACGTTTCGGATTACGTTTTAAGCGTAATAGCCGGATACCGCGACAATTAAGGCTACTTATATCTTATCGCCTTTTATTTTTATAAATTAAAAAAAGCAAAATTAAATTACGCTATCTTTAATAAAGATTTATAACTATTATTAAGGGCTTCCGAGAATTTAGATATTACCTTAAGGGAAACCTGTAACAAATTAAGGTATATATTAACTACAAAAACTTTATCCGTTTTACCACCACCAGAAAACTTACAGAAAGATAATTATGTTATGCCGAAAAGTTAGCAAAATATAACTTTATTATTATCTACCAAAAAGGATCAGAAAATGGCAGAATAAACGTACTTAATTAAAAACGAGACCTCGAAAAGAAAATAATTAAGGTTGATTACCAAATTTTCGATATTACGCTAAAAGGATACCTACAATTACGACAGATAGTAACAATTAAAGCAGCACTCTTTAACTTACACCAAAAGATCTAGGAATATAACGACAATTTACTTAAGGACCAAAAAATAGAAAAAACGCAAATCCTAAAAAATTACTAAAAAACATTAATACGAAATATATACGAACATCAGTTATACGAATACCTAGGGATTTATAAAACCCTAAAACAACTATAGCGCACCTATTACTTTTTTAAAATAAAATCAGTAATAAAAGAAGTACGACGATAATACCATATTTATAATAAGGCAAAAGGACGACGACACAGACTATACGGAAAACTATAATCATTACCAATCGCAAAGCAATCATAGGATTTAGTTACTTTTAACTTTATTACCAAATTTCCACTTTTAAAAACCCCAGTTACGAATATATATTACGATAGTATTTTCGTAATCGTTAACCGATTTATAAAACTTTCTTATTTTTTACCATATAATAAAAACATAAACGTAAAATAATTAACTTATATCTTTTTAAAACATATCTTAAAAGTATACGGATTACTAACAGAAATTAGTTTAAATAAAAAAACGACATTTATTTCGAAATTTTGGTAAGGACTTATAACATAATTAAACTTAAATTATAAATTATCTAGCACATTTAGACCTTAAACAAACGGACAAATAAAAAAAACCAACTAAATATTGGAGATTTACTTACGATGTTATATTAATTACAAACAGAACGATTAGGTCCAAAAGCTACCTATCGTACAGCTGGCCTATAATACCAGTTACCACGAAAGCACCAAAATAACTTTAACAAACCCCAACTTTAATTTTATACCAAAAGTTTATAAAAATATATACGAAGGCTTTATTAACGTTAAAACAATCTTTATATTAAAACAACTTAAATAATTACATTTAAAAATAAAAATAAAATTTAAATTCGTACGTAACCAGATAAAAAAGTACTATGAGCAGAAAAGGTTAAAAGGATTAACTTTTCAAAAGGGAAAGATGGTTTATCTAATTACTAAAAATATCCAAACTAAACGACTAAACAAAAAACTTAACTTTAAATACATCGGACCATATAAAATTATTAAAAGAATTTCAGAAAATAACTATTAATTAAGACTATCTACTAAGGCTAAACTTTATCCAGTTTTTTAGATTTTTTTTATTCAAATTAACAGCAAATACCATCAAAATTAACACAAAATATAAAGAAAAGGCAGAAGAAGATATACCAGCCTACGAAGTAAAAAAGAATCCTAGATATACAAAAAAAAAACGGACTTACCGAATACCTGATTAAATAAAAGAACTATTTAAATTCCGAGAACACCTAAAAACCTGTTAAAAACCTTATAAACGCCTAACGTCTGTTAAGGAGCTTTTATTAATAACGGCTGATGCACCTTAATTAATAATCGACTAATTAATAGGTTTAAACTAATTAACCGGGTCTGTAACCTGGCTTAACGTGGCCGCGGTAATTACCGCCTTTAATTATTTTTGTTTTTTCTTTAAACGTTCGAACTTTTTTATGGCTTCCGTACCGTAAACCTTACAACGAAGCATTTCGACGCTGCGGAAACGAAAAAGTTTTTTTTATTTACGTAAACAAGCTAACCGATTAAATAACTCGAATAAGTATTACTGTAACTTAAGTAATTGTTTTTTAGCTATACGTTCCGCTAACTTTAATCGATCTTTTTCCGCGATAAGCTTATTATGTTCCAACTTTAAAGGATTAAATAAATTACAAGAACCCCCGTACTTAATATAACGCGTACATTTTCCGGAACCGTAATACGCCTTATAAACCTTATTTTTAAATTTGCAACGAAAATAAGAAAACTTCGACGATATGGTAAAACCAAAACGATCGATACGTTTTGAAAAAACTAAAACGTTAATATGCTAACGAAAACGACGTTTTTTAATTCGACCCGATATTATAAGTATAAAAAAAGGTTATTTACTAAAATTAATGAGCAAATAAATTAATTTTTAGAGGCAAAAACCCTGGAAAAAAGAAATCGTATTATAACTTAACGGTCTTAACTGTAATATACGTAATCGGACCTCCAGAACTTTAATCCCGACCTAAATCCAGATATTACGTAACCAGCTTAAAAAGCTTAAAGATCTTTATTAACCTAAAGCTTTTAAGCTGGTTAAATTACGAAAGGGCTTAAAAAGGTTTAAGGGGACTTAATTAATAAAAAGATTTAAACCGCTTAAGTACCTTAAGCCAAGATAAGGATATATATACTCGTTATTACCGTAACTTAAATAGATTACCAGTTTGTAATATAACTTGGTTACCCAGATTACCTTTAATAATTTGCTATTACCAGACGTAACTATTGAACGTATCATTACTTAGTTTCCTACGACACTACTGCTAACATAAACCGTACGACTAGGTTTAATAATTGGTTAAACCCCTTAGCCGTCACAGTAACAACCCGTACTATATTTCGACCTTACTTTTTTTTACGTTTTAAACGATTTTCTTTATTAAGAAGTTTTTGATATTCCGTTTCCGAAAGCCCAAAAACATTATAAGGATTACTATAACGAACGTACCGTACGAATTTTCCAGAATTACGGGTGACCTTATAATTTATACCTTTCTTTTTATTACGAAAATAAGAAGGTATATTAAAATTAAAACGTTTGATACGTTTTAAGAGAACGAAAGCGTTAATACGTTAGCGAAAACGACGTTTTTTAATTCGACCGGACATAATGAATATAAAAAAGGAAAGGTTACTTCCTGGAATTAACAAATAAATAAATTGATTTTTAAGGGCAAAAATCCTGGAAGGAAGAAATCGTATTATAATCTAGCGGTTTTAGCTGTAACACAAACGGTCGGATCTCCCAAAAAGCTGATCCCGACCTAAATTAAGAAATTACGTAACCGGCTTAAAGGACGTAAAATGCCAAGTACCTTAAGTTCCTTAAGCCGTTATACGAGCTTAAAGGGCTTAACGTGCTTAAGAGTTTAAGCAGTTTAAGCATTTCGAACTAAGATAAGGATATATACGCTTACTATTACCATGATGTAGATAGCTTCAGCTTATAATACAACTTGGTTACCCAGATTACCTTTGACAATTTGTTATTATCAGATATAACTATTATTTACCTCATTACTTAGTTTCCCACGACACTACTGCCAACATAAACCTTACGACTAGGTTTAATAGTTGGTTAAACCCTTTAGCCGTCATAAATAGCGTTACAATTAATTTGTGCAATTACTACTAAGTTCGATTTAAAGCTAACGTAATTAAACGTAATTAACGCCTTCGTTTATAATAATTTGGATAAGAAAGTTTTTATAAAAATTCTTTTAGGGTTTTCGAAAAAGGGAAAGGTACTTAGGCTTAGGAAGGCTTTATATGGCTGAAAGAGGTTACCTTTTTTATGATAGAAAACGCTTACAAACGCCTTTAAAGACCTGGGTTTCAAAAAGGTCCTTTAAAAGCTTTATATGATAATAAAGGGTAATATAGTAGTATTTTGTTTTTTGTAAACGATATCGTGTGAAATTACAAGAAAAAAAAGAAGTAATATAAACGATTACTAACCTAAAAAAACGGTTTAAAATTAACGAACTTAACGAGCTTAAATAATTCTTAAAAATTTACGTTTTGTAACGAAGAAACGAACGATTAATCTGGTTATTACAGATATCGTATATCGAAAAGGTAACAGCTTAATATTAAATCGATACGTCAGGCCGAATTCCTCGTACTCCCATGGATTAGCACGAACTTTTTCCGTTCGAAGGAAAAATAACAAATAAGTAACGAAAGTTATATTAAAAAAAGGTCGGTTCGATCCTTTTCGTAATAATTTCTAAACGTCCTAACGTCGCGTTTACCGCCTCGAGGTTATTACGTTTTAATTATAACCCGTTAAACGCTTACCACGAAGCTGCAGATATAGTGATACGTTATTTATATTATATCCGTAATTTCGCAATTCGGTATAAAGGTAACGAGGACGCTTAGGTAATGGTGTGTATAAGTAACTCTTCGTTCGTTAATAATTTAATCGACCGGAAGAGATTTTAAAGGTTCGTAATCTTGCTATTTGGAAAAGTAGTGGCATAAAAAGCGAATAAGCAGGATACCGTTACGATAAGTACGATTCAAGCAAAGTTATTAACCTTAAATTAAACGACTAAAAAAGGGCTGTTTTTAAGTAGGCTTTTAAAAGTATTAACGTTAAATATGACGGCTAAGGGGTTTAACCAACTATTAAACCTAGTCGTACGGTTTATGTTGCCAGTAATATCGTGGGAAACTAAGCAATAATACGTTTAATAGTCACGTCTGGTAATAGCAGATTGTTAAAGATAATCTGGGTAACCAAGTTATATTATAAGCTGGTAATCTATCTAGCTATGGTAATAACGAGTATATATATCTTCATCTTAACTCAAGGTACTTAAGCAATTTGAACCCTTAAGTTCGTTTGATCCTTTAAGCCCGTATGGCAGCTTAAGGAACTTAAGGAGCTTGGCTTTTTAAATCTTTTAAGCCAGTTACGTAACCTCTTACTTTAAGTCGGGGCTAACTTTTTTAGGAAGTCCGACAGTTTATATTATAGCCAAAACCGTTAGGTTATAATACGATTTTTCCCCTTTAGGATCTTTATCCTTAAAGATCAATTTATTTATTCGTTAATTTTAGTAAATAACTTTTCTTTTTTTATATTTATGATATCGGGTTGAATTAAAAAACGTCGCTTTTGTCAGCGTATTAACGCTTTGGTTCTTTTAGAACATATTAGTCGTTTTGGTTTTATTATACCTTCTTGTTCTCGTTATAAAAAAAAAGGTACGGATTGCAAAGTTGCTCGTGGTTCCGTAAAATGCGTACGATACGTTCGTTATGACGGTCCGTATAATATTTTCGGGCCTTTAAAACTAAAGCATCAAAAATTTCTTAATAAGAAGGATCGTTTAAAACGTAAGGAAAAGTAAGTTCAAAAAACGTTACGGATTACTGCGAACAAACTTAATCGTTTGCAAAAATAAAAACAATTTCTTCGTTAGCAAAATATTAAGATGTTTCGTTATGGTATCAAAGGTACGGAGGTTATAAAAAAGTTTAAGCGGTTAAAGAAGGAACGGGAACAGTTAAAGGCGGCGGTCGCCGCGGCCACGTCAGGCCAAGTCGCAAATCCGGTCAACTAATCTAAACCTATTGATTAATCGACTACTAACTAGGGTGCATCCGTCGCTGTTGGTGAAAGCTTCTTAACAAGCGCTAGGCGTTCGTAAGATTCTTGGCGGGTTCCCAGGTGTTTTCGGAATTTGGGTAATTTTTCCATTTAACCAGGTATTAAGTAAGTCCATTTTCCTTGCGTATATTTAGGATCTTTTTATTTCGTATGTTAATATATCTTTTTCTACCTTTTCTTTATATCCTATATTAACTTTAATAATATCCGCTATTAATTTTAATAAAGAAACGTACAAAACTGGGTAAAATTTAACTTTAAGTAATAATTTTAATTAATAATTATTTTTTGAAATTTTCTTAATAATTTTATATAAGCTGATATACTTAAAATCGAATTTTTTGTTAAGTCGTTTGGTCTAAATGTTTTTGGTAGCTAAGTAAACCATCTTTCCTTTCCGGAAGATTAATCCCTTTAACCTTTTTTAGTTATAATACTTTTTTATTTGGTTACGTACGAATTTAAATTTTATTTTCATTTTTACGTATAGTTACTTAAATTGTTTTAATATAAGGATTACCTTAACGTTAATAAATCCTTCGCGTATATCTTTATAAACTTTTAATATAAAGCTAAAATTGGCGTTTACTAAAGTTATCTTAATACTTTCATAATAACTAATATTATAAACCAGCTATACGATAAGTAACTTCTGGACTTAATCGTTTTGTTTATAATTAATATAACATCGTAAGTAGGTTTTTAATATTTAGTTAATTCTTTTTGTTTATCCGTCCGTCTAAAGTTTAAATACGCTAAATAATTTATAATTTAGGCCTAATTATGCCATAAGTTCTTACCAGAATTTCGAAATAAATATTATTCCTTTATTTAAAATAATTTTTATTGGTAAACCGTATATTCTTAAGATATACCTTAAGAAAATATAAGCTAATTATTTTACGTTTATATTTTTATTATATAATAAGAAATAAGAAAATTTGGTAAATCGGTTAACGATTACGAAAATACTATTATAATATATACCTATAATTAGGTCTTTTAAAAATAAAAGTTTAATAATAAAGTCGAAAATAATTACATCTTATGGTTGTTTTACGATTGGTAGTGGTTATAATTTTCCGTATGGCTTATTTCGTCGAGCTTTTGCCTTATTACAGATATAACATTATTATCGTATTTTCTTTATTATTGATTTTATTTTAGGAAAGTAATAAGTACGTTATAATCGTTTTAAGGTTTTGTGGATCCCTAGGTATCTGTATAGTTAATGTTCGTATATATCTTTTATTAATATTTTTTGGTATTCTTTTAGGATTTGTATTTTTTCCATTCTTTGATTTTTAGGTAGGTTGTCGTTATATTCCTGGATTTTCTGGTATAAATTAAAAGGTACTGCTTTAATTATTGCTATTTGTCGTGGTTGTAGGTATCCTTCTGGCGTAATATCGAAGATCTAATAGCTAACCTTGATTACTTTTTTTTCGAGGTCTGGTTTTTAACTGAAGATATTTGTTCTGCTATTTTTTAATCCTTTTTGGTAGATAATGATAAAGTCGTATTCTGCTAGTTTTTCGGCGTAACGTAATTATCGTCCTGTAAGTTCTCTGGTAATAATAAAACCGGTAAAACTTTTATGGTCGGTATATACCTTAACTTAATATAGGTTTCCTTTAAGGTAATATTTAAATTCTTTAAAAACTTTAATAATGGCCATAAATTCTTTATCGGGAATAACGTAATTTAATTTTGCTTTTTTTAATTTGTAAAAGTAAAAGGCGATAAGGTATAAGTGGCCTTAATCGTTGCGTTATTCTGCTATTACGTTTAAAGCGTAATCCGAAGTATCGGTTTTAAGTTTAACTAAGCGGCTTAGGTTATATATAATTAATATTAGCTCGTTAATAATCGTATTTTTAATTTTTTAAAAAGCTATTTTTATCCTTATCGTTCAAAGAAATTTATTTCCTTTTTTCGTTAGGTTAAATAATAATGTAACTATTTTGCTAAAGTTTCGAATAAACTTTCTATAATAATTAACGAATCCGAAAAAGGTTTGCACTTTCTTAACTATAATAAGTATTTTTTATTCCTGTATTATAGCGATTTTCTTAAGGTCCATCTTAATATATCCTGGGGTAATAATATATCCTAAAAATTCTACTTTTTGCGTATAGAACTGGCTTTTTTTATTATTAATTAAGAAATTGGTATCTTGTAAGGCTTGAAAAACTATATAAACGTATCCTATATGTTCCTTTTTATTTCTTAAGTAAATAAGAATATCGTCGAGGTAACAAATAACAAAGATGTTTAAATACTTCTTAAGTATATAATTAACCATCCGTTAAAAGGTTGCTGGTACGTTCGTAAGTCCGAAAGGCATAACGAAATATTCGAAAAGTCCGTATTTTATCTTAAAAGCTGTTTTTTATTCGTAACCTGGCTTAATACGAATCTAATTATATCCTTTTTTAAAATTTAGGCTTATAAACTAATTAACTCCGTAAAGGCGATCCTTTATTTCGTTAATTAAAGGTAACGGTATTTTATCTTTAATCATAATATCGTTTAGCTACTTATAGTTAATAATTAAACGTAACTTTCCGTTTTTTTTTAATACGAAAAATATAAAATATCCGGTTAATAAACTAAAATGTCGTATGTAACCCTTTTAAAGCTTATCCTTAAGGTATTTACGTAATGCCTATAGCTCTATCTCGTTAAGGTTATAAATTGGATAAAATCTAGTTAATATTCCTTCCTTAAAAACTATCTTATAATCCCATTCGCTATATTCTGGTAATTTCGTCTCAAATTCCTTACGAAATAATCGTTCGTATCTGTAATACTATAAAAGTACGTTGGCCATAATCTCTGGCTTTAAAAGCTGATATTATAGGTAATCATTTATCTTTTACAACTTTATTCTAATAATAACGATAATACGTTTTATTCTTCTGTAATGCCTTTATTTTCTCTTATATTTTGTTCCTATAAGTAATAAGGTTTCTGTTATTTTCTTATGCCTGCATTTGTCGCCATTTTCGATTAAATGTTAAAATCTTTTTTTATTTTGTTTCTTTTCGTCGAATGGATATAAAGCGAATTTTACCTGGCCAATTATCTAATCGATTAATAAGTTATATTGGTACAGCCATAATTTTTCGAGGATTATATCGTAATTCCCTATCGGAACGATATCGAAGTTTGTTATTTAATTTCGTCCGTTAACGAAAATTTCGAGATAATTAATCTTACGGCTAATCTTTTTATTATCGTAAGCAAATACCTAACCTTTTACGTTTTCAACGATATAAGGTTCTATCTTTTTTTTCCATAATAATCAAAATCGGTTAATCACATCCGGCGTAATATAATTACCTCCTGTTGCTCCGCAGTTTATAAATACGGTAAACCAATATATCCTAATTCTTACTTACAAAATAATAAGGTTATTATTGGCTTTTATCGTTACGTTTAAACCCCTTTTAAAAAGCTCCTGCTAACTTTTCCGGGTCTTATCATCCTACGGCTTTTTTACAGATGGCGTTCGTCTTTTAACTTATCCTTTAACGCTTTAATACGCTCCTGATTTTATGCGTTAAAGGTTTTTAATTATTTTAACTATCCTTCTTATTTACGTAAAATAGTTTCGAATAAAAGAACCTACATTTAAAAGTCTTCCCTGGTAATATATTTTGGTTCGGAGGTTTTTTGTCGTACTTAAAACTAAACGTTATATTACCTTATGTTTTCGTTTCTTTTCTTTATTTCGTATTTAATTTTTTATCGTTTATCCGGATTATCCGTAAAGGTTAAACGAAAGTTCAAGTTATTAGTTACTTCCAAAAATACCTTCATAACTATTTAATAAATCCATTCCTTTTTTGTTTTATAATCGCATTAACCGTAATAGCACATAAGGTCCTTATCGGGACAGCTTTTTCCTTTAAGCCAACTTATTGCTGCCGTAATAATATTAATGGTATCTTCCGAAGCGAACGTTCTTAAGTATCTATACCATCGTTAATCCCTAAGGTCCTTTCCGGTTTAATTATGGAAATCGAATCCTTAATTGTACATTCGCGTAAGTTATATCTTAATATACCGTTTTTTTTCTATATATCTTAGGTAATAAATACGTTTGCACTAGATAACATAAAGTTTCCCATATTAATTTGGTTATCCTGGCAATAGGTTCTTATCCTAACCTTGATATTCCTTAATTTATGCGTTAAGTTCTAACTGTTCGTACCGTTATCGCCGCTTCTTTTAAGAGCGGGAAAGTAGCTTATTTTCTAAAAACTCCTTCCACCCGTTATGCTCCTTTAGCCATTAGGTTACTATAAATCCTATGGTAAAGGTTCGTTATTCTTAAATAACTGCTTAAAATAGCTTTTTTACCTTTTATAATCCCTATTATACTTTCTTAAAAGGGTTATAATTATCCCTAATCCTAATTATATTAATTAACTTATTATCGTTTCCTTAATTATTTCGAAAAGGACTTTAAGGAATTGATATCCAAATATTCTGTCGTAATTTCTTAAGTACTTTACATTAATAGGTTTTATATTTTATTTTGTTATAATTAAAACATTTAATAATACGCAGGTTACGTTACTGGATTACGCCTAATTCCATAAGTCCTAATACCGTTCTATAGAATATATTAATTCCTTATGGCGTACTGGTACTAAGGAAATGCCTTAGCTTATTATTTTAACAATCTTTAAAATATCGAATCTTCCAGACGTACTGCTGATCGTCGATTTTAACTGCCATAACAATATAATCCACCAATTTCTTAAAGCGTTCATCCTTAAATAATTCTTTCTGTACTTCTTTTTTCAGGCCGTTAAAAAATATAACCATTAATACCTTTTATCCCCAATTAATCTTTAAAACCAATTAAATGAAAAAGTTGCCGTATCCGGAAACTAATCCTTTTTATTTTAAATCTTTAATCTTTTTTTTAGCCTTAATCTTCTCATTTACCATTCCGAATACCTTTTTCAACTTTTCCTTAAATCTCTTATAATCGCTATAAATATTCGTAATTTCCGCAAACCTTTATTAAGGGGGTTTGGTAACCCATTTACGAAAGGTAAGTTCAAACCAAATAATTACGTTTCCGGTTAACTATTTTACGACGAACTGGACTCGAAAGGTAAGCGTTACGAATTTAATAGGAAAGTACTTAAAATAGGCACGGCAAATCCGTAAAGAACTATTATAACTTGGTAATAATTCCGTCAAAAAGGGTAAGCTTGGTAAGCTTTAAAACTTCTCCGAATTCCTTACCGTAAATCATCTGGGCAGGTTATGCTGGCTGGGCTAGCTGATCCGGTTAATCGGGCTGCTCCATGCTTACTTATCTTATTAACTCGACTTTCTGGGCTTCCAGCTATTCGCAAATCTTCTTAAAGGTACTAATAAGCTCGATCTTATCGTTAATAAGCTAAGTAACCGCGTTAATTAACCAGTCAAATCGGCGCAAAGCTTCTTCCTAAAAAAAACTAGGTTAAGTCTTTTCGTTATCGAAATTTATAAGGTTATCCTCGGGTACCTAAAAGGTTTTTTTGGAAGCGGGTTACTTACTGGAAAACATAATATTAATAATATTGCTTAAAGTCTGACAACACTACTAAACAAAAACTTATAACGTATAACGGCTAAAAGGTTTAACCAACTATTAAACCTAATCGTACGGTTTATGTTAGCAATAATATCGTAGGAAATTAAGCAATAATACGTTTAATAATCACGTTTGGTAATAGCAAATTGTTAAAGGTAATCTAGGTAACCAAGTTATATTACAAGCTGGTAATTTATCTAGCTATGGTAATAACGAGTATATATATCTTCATCTTAGCTCAAGGTGCTTAAGCGATTCGAACCCTTAAGTTCGTTTGGTCCTTTAAGCCCGTATAGCAGCTTAAGGAACTTAAGAGGCTTGGCCCTTTAAATCCTTTAAGCCAGTCACGTGACCTCTTGCCTTAGGTCGAGGCTAACTCCCTTAAGAGGTCCGACCGTTTATGTTGTAGCCAAGACCGTTAGGTCATAACATTAAAACTCGATTACCTTTTCATAATGGACTATGATAATAAGTAAACTTTAAGGTTGCTTACTAAAGACGCCCTAAAGCTTATAACGAAGTTGAAGTACGTCGAGGTGTACAATTACTGGTTAAGGCAGGAATGTTTACGAGAAAACGTACAGGTTAGGTAGCAGGAAACGAATAATATAATAGCTAACAGACTTACGAAGTTATTTACGGATAACGCGTATAAAAGGTTCGTAAAGCTTTTAAGAATGGAAAATATCATATAGTAATTAAAGTTTATCAAAAAAAAAAAGACGAATTTCGTGAAAAAATCAGAGCGCGTCGGTTAGAGCGTAAGGTGACGTAAGAGTTCCTGATAGGAAACGATCTCGATCGGCTTTAGAAGGACCTCATTTACTGATGATCCTTAAGTAGTAAGCCTTAACGAGGTCTGCGATAACCTTACTAAGGGGTATGTCGGATATAATGGCTTTAGGTCGGAAGGAATCGGTCCGTATATCGCGCTAATAGGTGGAGGATATAAGGGTAGCAGCCAATTTGTATAAGAGATTAATTCCTTTCTGCCCTGATGAAAGACAGTTAGCTGTTATTATCATCAGAACTAATATACGAATAAAGCTGCAACGAGGATACTTAATTTGCGTGGTCTCAGGCTGTTTAACAGCTTCTACAGGGTAGAATTTTATTGTAATGCAGAGGGAATATAAGTGTATATTGGAGTAGGGTAATTACGCCTAATGATCTAAAATCTATAGGCTAAGAAACAGGTTGCTGAGCCCCTATATATACCCATACACCTTTCTAATGCTTATAAATCGAAAACCAATGCGGTTAACGAAAAATAAAGAAGTTTTTATTAAGTTTTACTTTTATCCGTAACGGATCTGGAGCCTCTATATAGCCGTACGCAGCTATATAGCCGAATTCAGCTAAAGCCTTTAATTTTCCACCGTCACCATATTGCAATTCATCTCCCAGAGTTAACACCATACAAGGTGGGTGGTTGGAAGTGTCAAAGCTGGTTTTGATCACTGGGCGAAGTCGTCAACAATCTGCGCTAGAGCTACGACGGCCCAACTTCCGTACTTCAAGATGACCGAGAGATAGTACAATGACCAGAATTCAGACATCACGGGCAGGACCCCAAACTCCAATTGAATCCATCTATTCAACCAACGCATCGGTCCTCTAGCCGACATTACAGAAATGGCATGGGACGAGTTTGCGGCATATTAACTGCCACTCAAGAACTTTAATGCCGGAACGAGCCTTGGTTTTGTCGAGCTCAACGAGAACCGATCTAATGGTGCTCGCCGGATCGCTCTCTTGATGTAATCTCTGGAAGATGCTACGATGTTGACCGGAGACCCTTGTGGGGTCCATACTTGTGGACATAGACCTCATTGCCATTGGGGTTCGCCTAGGTGACGGTACTGAAATTCGATCGAACCAAGCGATCATCGCCGCAGGCCCCTATCGAACTCCACAGCCCCTCATGCCCTCTGGCTTGGGACCCGGGGAAACCTTGGGAAAACGTGGATTGAAGTAAGTGGAAATTCCCATATTGAAGAGAACTTCAATCACCATATCATGATGCACCTAACTGAAAGCCGAAGGTCACGTCCAAGGGGTATGCCCTCGGTTCAGCCAACCCTCTTTTTGCCGAACCGCAGTTCACCATAGGTACGCCTCTAATCTATGTGGCTTGCACTGATATGCCTCGAGATGGCTTTAGGAATGCCATTATCAAAGATGAAAGCAAAGTGGATCCGAGCCATTACCTATTTGTCGCAGAATAGGGGTTTATTTGCTTAGTCATCAAGGCCCCTGGGAAATGTAGGCGCCCCGTAACAATGTCGTTCCGGGGCTCCTACACAATATATAGAGCTTCCTAGCCACTACTCTCTAGAGCCCGGATTATCCATGACAATTTTACACTTTCCACACTTTATGCTACTTTTCCTCACGATCAGCCTAACTGTGACACTATTCAAAAGGGACTGGGCAGTGATGGAGAACCTAGCGACGTATCTGGCAGTCTACCTTTGGGAATCGACGGCACACACATTAGCAATGCCCTTATAGGAATGAAGCCTACATCCCGCGGGACTGTTACCATCACATCAAAGGACCACACGGAAACTCCGCTCATTGACCCGAACTATTTAACCACAGAGGTCGAAAATACGCGTGGGGCTATATTCTCTACGTAGGATTACTGCTCTAATGAAAGGCGATACCGCCTTAGGTCATGATGTCGTCAAGGCGAAACGGCTTTCCCCGGTTTCGCGCCGCTAGTGTCGACGCAAGGAACGAATCCATAGAATAGGAGAGTCAAGGCTCAGGGATGTAATTTAGCGGCCTCCAACAGTTGTGAATATAAGATTGCTGATACGGGCGACTACTTCGCGGCTCTGCATACCACAGCTATGGTACCTGCTTGATGGGATCTGTGGTTGATACGGATCTGTCCGTGAAAGCGGATTCGAAGCCTACGTGCTTCGATGCCTCCGTCACTCCTATCTCTATCGGTGCATATATTCAGGCTGCTCTCTATGCACTAGGGGAGCAGGCTGCCGTTGTCATATAGCGGGGAAAGGGTGCTCCGCTGCGCAGTATACGTGGGCTGGATGACAACCAAAGCTCATGTCTATTCTCTGGATGGTATGACAAGGCAAATAAGTACCAACCCCATTATGTCGGTGAATCCTGATATATAATCGAGTATGTAAAACCCTATGCCAACGTAATGCTAAGCAGGCAGACGATCATTTGAACTTTAAGCCCCTGAGATGGAATCGCTCACTTTAGCACAGTTTCAGATATTATAATCAACTGATGGATGTTCGTTCGCACAAAGCAGTTTTCCTTGAGCAGCAGACTTGCACCAGGCAATCTGTTCCTTTGAAAATAGCAAGGTCTCGATAATACCCATCTTCCATCAAGCCTCTATTATTTTACTTCCTTGCTAGTCCTTGCCCATAGCGAGTAATATTCCGGTCTCAAAATAGCTTGCGCCCAATATTCTGTGTCCATGACTACCAAGGGAAGATGAATCGAGGTTGGCGACTGTCGTACTGGAAACCTAGACGAAACATGTTTGATCCTAAAGAGCCTATCCCACCGTAGCGAATGGGCATCCTACAAGTAGCGCAACGCATGCATAAGTCTACCCAATCGTAAAGCCGTTCTCTTGCTAGACAAAGCATGTCGATGGTAAATGGGCACTTCGCAGTTCTGTTTCATTTCACCTCATTAACAAATAAGCCTTGACGGCTGGTTCATAGCCAGCGACTGTTACAGAAGCCATTCACACCCATGACTTGTTCCCGGTGCCTACACCTGATTATAGTCCTACCGTAAATCCGAATGCAACTTCGCTAAGAAGGCATTGGGCTTGCTCGGGAACGCAGGATAATAGACGGTTCTATGACGATGAAAGTACTACTAAAATAACCAGTGAACATCCAACGGAGGCAGCTTATCATGCAGCTTACACCGTGTGACGGAGAATGCATATTATACCGGTAATCCGACGTAGATCAGCGCCTGGAGCTCATCCTTCTGTTGCTCGTAGACGCCGCCAATGTAGCCTGCTATACCACGGTTATGACGGTTGTTACTCCCATTTTGAATCAGAGTGTCCCCTCCCCACTTAGCTTCTGAATCACACACTTTTTTCTGCAACATAACTATTAAATTTTTGATATATCGGATTGAAAGCGATATATCGTAACAATTAAAAGGTTGTTAACGTGCAACTATATATATTTATGTAGCCCTCGCCTGGAGCTAGATTTTGATACTAGTTATACCTTTGTAACTGTTATATTAGATAAGAAATAAGTTTTTAAATTAGAATATTCGAAGTCAATTATATATATTCTTTAATAACTTAACTAATATATCAGCTACAAAAGCGCATCCGGTATCATTATGTAGCCCCCGCAGAAGGTTACGTAATGATATATAGCTATACGTTAGCAACCTTTTGGTTGTTAAAATAATTTGCTTTAAAGCCCGAAATATCCAAAATCGATAACTTGGACGACTTCGAAGTTGTGTATTGTACGTAATAGCAATTAAAAACGCCAAACTGAAAAGGGCTTAATAAGGGGTTAGCTCAGTCCCAACCCCGCACTAAACCCTTTTAAATAAAGCATTCCCCGTTATATTAACCCCTCATTAGTCTTCTTTTAGTAAGGCGTTTTCATTTGCTATTACGTACAATAAACAACTTCGCCATCGTCCAAGTTATTAATTTTGGATATTTCGAGCTTTAAAGTAAGTTATCTTAACACCTAAAAGGTTATTAACGTACAGCTATATATCATTACGTAGGCCTTAACGAGGGCTACATAATAATACCGGATGCACTTTTGTAGCTGTTATATTGGTTAAGTTATTAAAGAATGTATGTGGTCGACTTCGAATATTCTGATTTAAAGACTTATTTTTTATCCAGTATGATAGTTACAAACGTATAACCAGTATCAAAATGTAACTCTAGGCGAGGGCTACATAATAATATATAGCTGCAAATCAGGAGCTTTCTGCATGCTAAGATGTATCGATGTGAAGCGTATTCGAAGTTGAAAGTTGCGTTGCAAAAAAGGGTGTGTGATTCACAAGCTAAGTGGGGAGGGGACACTCTGATTCGAAATGGGAGTACTGTCGAACTGAGCATAACTGGCCCCACTCCAGCCCAAAAGAGGGCAGTTGTAGGAACCCAAGCTGCATTCTCGAAAACCTAGAATTGCGAGTGAAGCTGATCGTGTTATATCCACGGGGAGACGCCAGACGAATCATCGCGTTTGTCCCAAGTATGCAGATGGACGGATGTTAGACTCCAAAAGGTGGGTGCTCGAGCCGTTGTTAGTTCGAGCTTATTTAGCTATACATGTCGTATTCCTACAAGGGAGCCATGGGTGATTGTACTGCCGTCTGCAAGTTTGCGGCTCTGTACTTAGGGCAGGACGATACACATTGAAGAGTCTATCACCTGGCAAGTTGCACTGCAGAATGGAATGCTCTTGCAAAAACGGTACAGGGTGCATCCCGTTGGGGGGATCGGGTTGCGTTCCGGGTAATCCGGGTGTACTTCGTCCCCGGCGCAGGGGATAAGCATCATCTGTTAGATAGTATGGGAGGAGGATCTGAAATTACGATCTTGGCGGGGCTACAGAGCTTCCGCCAGCTGTCCAAGTGTTTGGGTAGGTAATGACCTTAGGATGCTAGGATACGACTTACGCTTGGGAAGGACTACATACGGCCTCGCTCTTCGCATATCCCGACAAGGGGGCTTACGCTGCGTCCCGTACGCCATCTCCGTTCCTTGACTCTTCGGGCATTGGTGTTCAGTAAGAGGTCGAAACTTCAAGTTTGTCGGCAAAATTTATACGGGTGGAATCCTGAGGAGACACTGTCCAGTTGTTCCGAGTGGAGAGTTCCTCTCAAGATACCTCTCCGTCTGTTGAATTTTTCTTCCGTAAGTGCGCACGGGTTTATGATTACTCACTCCGAATCAATTCGTGCCAAAGTACGCTGATCTAATATGGTATATATGCTCTAAGATTTCTAGGCTCGCATTATGTGCTTTTGCCTTTGCTCTCTTTCTCATCTGGGTTTGGTGTAACTCTGATCGATTCCATGGCGAAGGCCGATGCTTCTTCTACTGCGCGCTCCGTCCCCGTGGAAGTGTTTTCTTTGGCTGGTAGGTCATCTCTCCGTATATCCCACCCCCCTGACCAACCTATCCATCCGGTTTCCCTGGGACCTCTAATGGCCGCGACGATGAGCGCCGCGCCAAGGAACGCAATATTGCAGCTTCCGCTCCAGCGCCAACCCCCTTCAGCATACAACCGGTTGCCCACGGCCGTACCGGTCAGCTGCCCAGCAAAAGCGAAGACCATGTAAGCAGTGTTGATTCTATTTCGCGCCTTCGGATCCAAGTTGTAGACATTGCTTCGGTTGGCCGTGTGGGCAAAATTCGCCCCGGTATCCATCATGACGGCCTGGATGATTGGCCCTGCCACGGTGGAAGTACCCGTGAATGTGCCAATGACGACGCCGATAAAGTCTATCACCAGGCCAAGGATAACTGAGAACAGCTGAACGAACCGATCGGTGATAAGCCGAGACCACACCGGCGCCAGCAGGATCACCATAATCCCGATGAAGGCGAATAGGCCGATCTCGAGCGACGAGTACTCGTACGGCGGGGACGCGAGTAGGAATGTCAGCGTCGTCCAGAAGGAGGTGAAGGCGCCGCTGAGCATGAAGCCGATAAAGCACGCCTGTGCAAGGAGGGGCTCCTTGACGACGAGAACCACCATGCTCCAGAGCAGCGGGAAGTACTTCAGCCGCTTGTTCTTGGCGGGATAATCCGGCAACGTGAAGAACAGGATCCCGAGCGTCACGTACTGTGCGGCAAATGCTAGCCAGTAGATGTTTCGCCACGACGTGTAGTTTGCTACTATGCCCGAGAGGACGCGGGCGACCATTAGACCCAGTGCCAACGCCGAGACGACGACAGACAGTGAACTTGCGCGTCGGTGTGGCGGGGCTAAGTCACCCACAAGAGGTAGCATGATCTGAGGAGTCACAGTCCTGATGGTGCATCAGTACTTCGGCATTAACGGGGTCGCCGGATGCCGCGGATCGCAGGGAACGAACATACCCGACACCACATATAAAGGATAGCGCAATGAAGACACTGAAATTGTCCGTAACACAAAGACCCAGCCACTGCCGAGTGGATCCCAAGTTAGCAGCATGAAGCCATGCGTAGAACTGCGCGCACATACCACAGTGGCTGTCATGAAGATCAGAAAGAGAATGAACGGTCTCCTAGGCACCACGTCCGCGATTGGGCACACGAAGGCCAGCCCGACCGCGTAACCCGCCTGAGATAAGGCGGCGACGTTAGACGCGCGCTCGTAGGAGACGCGGAATTCCTCGGCTATAACATTGAGGATCGGCTGCGCGTAGTATAAATTGGCGACCGTGAAGGTTGTGGCCTGGCCGGAGTTAGTCTGGCTTCGGCCAGCCCGAAGGGCATCCCGGGGAGACAATCTCACGAAGGCGAGCAGGATGTTCATCCCAAGTGTAAAGCTGGGTGGGTTCTCCGGATCGTAGCGACACCTCTGCGGCATCCAGTTCAAGACAGCGCGTGGCTTTGCGAACCGACTCGTCTCTTCCGGTTCAGCCCTAGAAGTGCCTGCCACCCCTTCGTCGGCGGTGACGCTTTGCCCACTGTTAGAACCTCCACGCTGTTCTCCATCCTCTTGTTTCTTGCCATCTTCCGCGGCCAAAGCCATCTGCTATGAGCTAATAGGGGACTTCACAGAGTTGCGAAGAATGAAAGGTCGAATATGCCCTGCTTTATGGTGTCGTCATCCAGTTACTGTGCTTCGGCAGTAGAAAACGGAAGTCCGGGTTTCGCTTGGCATAAGCGCAGGGTCAATTAAGAGAAGAGTCAGGGCTGGTCGGCATTCCCCCAAAACCAGATTCGTGTTCTCAAGAAGTAACCTTTTAACATCCGTCACCGGCTGAAGTTCGTTATCATCTTCGGAATGAGACTTCGGATCGGATGAGAAGGAAATGAAAAGCTCTGTGTGCACAGGAAGAACCAGTGTTGCCATATCGCACCGAATTCCGAACCCCGATGCACCCCCACATGCTATCTGCCGGGAAAAGGAGAGCGCCGGCGGAGTGTAAAAGGTGCTTCGGGATAAAATTGATCACTTGTTAGGTTCCGTCGCGTTCCTATCATCGGTGGTCCCTTTGGCCTCTTCATGACAATGCTCAAGGAGTCATTGGAAAACATCAAATAGGTCTCCTATCTGCCCGAACGCCAATTGGCCGCAAGAATCACCAGTTACCTGCCCTTGAGCAGCTTACCTTAAAACCTCACCTTATTCAGTTTAGCGGTACGGGGTAGTTTTAAGGCCCTGCTGAATACCCTCGCTATTGCTATATGTATGCATCGTTATCAGAAATAATGCATCGAAAAGCCGGACGACTGCGCATACGCTTTGAGTATGTGGCTTTTCTCTCTACGTAACCAGGTTGTGTAAGTCAGAGATAGAGCTGTAGGTCCATATCACTGGCGGTCCGTCTTACCAGCCACTGTTCAATGGTTTCATAGCCACCACTAATGCCTTGCCTCGCTCACTTTGATGGGTCGGATGTCGCCCGAACACTCCACAATAAAAATCGGTGAGACCTGAAGCGTCCATAATGTAGTTTCAAACTCGAATCTTCCAGTGTCGGCAATTCCAAGAAGTTCGTCGTAATCTTTAACGGACATCAAAACTTCGACTGGTGTCGCCAAGCTAGCTGTCTATTGACTAAACCGGGTCGCTGCAATTTATGACAACTGGACAAGGGTTATCTCTAGAATCACTTTTTGCTTCAACAACGTGCCGTGGACCTTTCGCTGATTAGAAGGTTTAATCGTCAAACACAGATCGATAAGTCGCTGAAATAACCCAGTACGATGGCGGCGGACGAGACAACCCCCCTCATCGGGAGCGGCAGCGGAAACGGGAACAGCAGCGGGACCTCCAAGACGGCGGCGCGGGCCAAAGTCTCCACGGCCGCAACCGACTTCTTCGGGCCCGCTAACCGGATCCTGCTCGCGGGGTTTCTAATGGCATTTACACTTGGCATAACGCAGGTCCCGTGAGTAACTTCTCTTCACTCAACTTTTTATTTGGTGCTACTCTACCGAGTGGGGACCTGTATGTTGCCCATGTGCCCATGGCAAGATATGGATTACTTATGGATTAAAGTGTCGCCTTCGCTGACGTGAACCGCCTCTTGCGCGGCGCCGTAGCATAATCTACGTCTTCCGGCTCATGGAATGCGACATCTTTTACAGCCACAACCCGCCGTCCGAGGGTCCGAGCGCCGAGCGCTGCCTCCGGCGCGAGATCAACGCGGGGACCGCGACACAGGTCAGCATCCTGGGTATGTCAACGAGCCTGAGCGGCGTCTTCAACCTGTTTGTGTCCGGGTACTTCATCAAGCTGTGGGGTCCGCGCTGGGCCTTCGTCTCGCAGACGTCGCTCCTGGGCCTGCGCGTCTCCACGCAGGTCCTCGGCGTCACCGTTGGCGGGCGCGCTGGCGAGCTTACCTTCCAAGCCTGCCAGGCCATCGGCATCATCGGTGGGCCTAGGGGTTACCAGTACGTACTTAAAGCTAGCTCGCTCCTCGGACCCCGTATATTTCTAAGATAAAGCTGATTGGTGCGATGCGCGAAGACTTGTTCTCAATACGGCTGTCAGCGAGGTGGTCGCGCCGAGGGACAGAACCGCCGTCTTTGGTCGGCTGCAAGGCTCAATCATGCTGGGTACTGCTTTCGGGTACCTTCGTAAGTGCGCCCGGAATCGCTTTATTGAAGCCCACAGTGGCTGACAGTTTTCCAGTAGGGGGTGTTCTTGGGGACGTCTATAACATCAGACGTCCCTTTGAGGTCGCGTTCTTTTTATATGTCGCCTCTACCATCTACGGCATTCTGTTCCTCCCGACGCCAGCGGAGGGACATGTTGGCGCAGAGAAGCACGCCGGCAAAGGTCTCAGCGCCTTCTTTGCGCCTCTCAAGATCATCAGGCCCTACCGGTACCGGCTGCAATCCGGCAAGATTATCAAGAATTACGGGCTAGTATTTCTGGCACTGGGTATCTTCCTTGGAGTGGTAAGTCGTCCTATCCCTGCGGAGACGCTAAGCGGCTGACCGTATAGTTTGCATCCGGGTATGCCCCCATCCTTCTACAGATGTACGCCACTTCGGAATTCAACTTCACCACGACGGAGAACGGTTATCTGATGTTTGGCAACTCTTTGATCCGCGGCCTCTTCCTGATTCTGATGTTCCCCAAGATCATCTCCTTCGGCCGGGATTGGTTCAATGGGACACCGCACTCTTCAGAGACCCCCAGAGGGCATGACACTGAGCTTCCAACCAACCCGGAGGACTTCGGTATAGAAGTAAGCGGGGAGGGAGTCCCGCAGGAGCCTATCCAAATCCCGGAACCCGAGGAGGAAGATTCCGGCACCGGTTTCGACCTATTCTTCGTGAGGTGGAGCCTGGTTATTGACTCGCTCGTCACTTTCTTCGCGGGCTTCTCCTCCCACGGGTGGCAAGTGTACCTTGGTAAGTCGATCGCAAAATGTGGTCTGGCACTTATGAGTATTGACGGAACGCATAGCCGGCTTCCTGCTCCCATTCGCGTCGGGATCGGCGCCGGCCGCCAAGGGCGTCATGACCGAGATGACCCCGCCGCACCAACGGAGGGACGCGCTCAGCGGCATCACGCTCGTGGAGAGCTCGGCGATGCTAATGACGCAGGGTCTCTTCGGACTAATCTTCGCCACGTTCTCGGAGGTCGGCCGGTCAAGCTTGACTTTCTTCTGCAATGCGGTGAGCAAGCGCACGCGTACTTCATCAGAGGCTCGGTGTCTCGTTACTAACAACATCGTTGCAGGGATTTGCCGTTTTCGGTTTCCTTATTCTCTTCATGGCGCATATTCCGCCGGAGAATAGCAAGAGGGTCGATGAGGAGGATGCCGAGACGGAGACTGGGTCGCTTCTCCCGCCTGGGGAGCAGAGCGGCGAAGCCGTAGAGCGGGCATGCGTGCGAAGCGCGTAACACCCAATAAATAATCTAATTATGTGTGTATTAAATTAATGAGCTAAGACTTAAATGCGTGTATGGACAGACGAGCTGAAATATTAAAAATATAATACGGTAAGATCCACCCTCGCTTCCTCAACCCCTGAGTGGCACTACAGTCGAGAAACTCCGGAGGGAAAGGACAATCGCGTTTGTGAGTATGCTCAAAACTTTACGTAAACAGAAGAAATCATGTCTGCCTTATTAACAACAGAGTGTACCAGATTATTCTGAAGAGCGACTCTCGGACTGGCCATACCCAGCAGCCGGAATAGCGCCACCGCGGCCCTGACCGTGGTCGGGGTCGGCAACGCCGAATCCTAATCTCCTATGCGCGGAACCGGCAATCCGATCTGATTAGTCGCCACATTTTATACTGGCTCTCGTTACATAACAAGAACGCAATCAGCGCTGCGACCCCCTTCGTCGCCATCTTGCCTTCTAAGTCTGCCCTCTGCTATTCGAGACAAATCCTCGGTCATCGGAGTACCGATCACCGAGTTGATTAGTCGTCAGTGTATGATTATCAACACTTGTCTGAATTCTCAGTAAGGTTTTCCCCAGCTATTCCTCTCCCGTATAGGATGTGAAGGATGGTGAGAATACGGAGAAAGGGGAGGAAACGCCGGATCAGAGATAATGCCAAGACGCACCAGTTAGGCAGTTAAACACTCACGGAGGGGCGACGTTAATGCGCACGCGCCTCGGCGCGCCCTAAATGGCCGCAGCCTTCGTAAGGCCGACGACATCATACTTCGAGGCCAAGTACGACAAGGCATGGCCCACCGCGCGCAGTCCCGCCGCACCCGCGATGTTGAAATGCTGCCCGCCGTCGGCGATGGCCGCCATCTAGTGCTTCAGGCACATGAAGACGCCTCTCAGGTTGACGTCCGGCACGCGCCGCCAGTCGTCGAGATCCAGCTCCGCCAGAGGCGCGATCTTCTTCGCCAGGATACTTGCTTCGTTTGGCTGTGTTAGTAAGGTGAATCTTTGCTTCGTGGTTCGGTTCAAAGGGTAATCTGAGAGGGGAGAAACGAGACTAGAGGCAGGGAACGTATGTTGGTGCTAGTGTTGCACATGTCCGTATCGTGTATTCATGAGGTATATATGATAATGGGATAAGTAGTCGAGTTGCTTGCCAGCGGTGTTGACACAGCCGTCGATGTGTCCCAGCTGTTCCTTGCTCTCGTCAACCCACTGCTCTACTGCGGCAGGGTCGTAGACGCCTAAAATTCGTGATAAGCCTTGGAACTCCGGGTGCCCATCCCGGATGCCTTTCTCGAGAGCTTTCACACTCGTCTCTGACATGTCTGATAGTGAGAGCACCGCTCCCCTGGCGCTATATCTATCTACTCCATGTCATTTACTTGTTAGAATAAGGAGAATAGTGTCCCATGCCATGTGCATACATATGCATGTGAAGTCCCCCGAGCCTCAATGCTGGTGGCTTAGTATGGAACTAAACGGGATGTTAAACCTATCCATGGCATTACCAGCAATGAGTCCAAAAGCTATCTACTGGCAGAGGTCAAAGCAACTCAATCCACTCCACCAGCCATCCCTGTGGAGTGGATTGACGGCCATCCACCGCCACCTCAAAATATATGGATGTAACCGGCGAAATTTCCATATGGATGGCCATTAGATGCAGTTCGGTTAACTTCACCAGATTATAATTATGGCCCGTACCACCCCTGTTAATCATCACGACAGAAGTGGAACTGATGATGGTGATGTCTCCACTTATTTAAGTTTCGATTTTGTCGGTTAATTAAAACGAACGGCTTATAACTTCAATTGAAGCTATTATTTTTTGATGTAACTAAATCGTTACCGTTTTTCAATAATATATAATACTAACGCCTTTATTTAACGTTATATAACGTTTTCGTATTGTTTTTAGCTTTCTTAGCCCTAAATCTAACCATCTAACCTATAGGATAAAGTTTTTTTAACCTCGATATGAATATATTTAAAGGGGGAATGGAAGGTATCGATAAAAAGGATGGTGGTTTATTCGGAGGACGGAGGATATTAAGAAATACTTATAAAGTAGCCTAATTTTATATATAAAATTAACGGTTAACGCCAAGGCTTTCCAGTATTCGAAGTTTTAGCGAAAAGATCCATACCTTACCTTTAACATAATTATTATCCTATTAACGTAAACTCGCGTAAAAAACCCCCCGGGCTTATCGATTATTATATATACCTTATAACGTTATATTAAAAGTTTAAATGTTTTTATCGCTCTTAAACCTTCCTAAATAAGCCAAGCCATAATTTAGATCGAAAACTAAACCAAAAGCCAAGCCGAAAGTAGTTAATTATACGCGCATTATTCGTAAAGCTTATATAAGGTAATAATATTTTTCGAATTATATTAAAAATAAATCATTGAAAAACTTTATATTGCGAATTATAAAATTAAAGAACATAATTATTAAGTTATAATTAATAAGTTGAATACGTAAAGTATTTCCATAACGAAGATGTAGGTAAAAAATAAATATAAACATTTTCAGGGAAGAACTTAAGCATTGTTTATATTAAAAAAAGTAAGTAATTTCGGCTGAAATAAGGGTTTTTTTTTTTTTTTTTTTTTTTAACTTTTTACGGTAAGCCCGAAATATGGGAAAGTTATTTAAGGGTTAATAATGTTTCTTATATTAAAATATATAAGAATAACTAATTATTATTTAAGCTTACCCCGAAATAAAAGCTTTCCGTTATAAAACGTTAAAATATGTTAAATTTCATAAAACCGTATTTAGGCTTTTCGTAAAGTTAAAAGCGAGTTAGCTATTAATCTTAACTAAAAAAGTTAACGTTATTATTTACTTTATTTAAAAGGCGCTACAGGTTTTTTATTTTTTTATTTTTCTTTTCTTTTTATAAAAATCGGCTATTGCCGAAAAAGGGAACGGTTTCGTTAAAAAGGTAAAGGCTGTTTTTGCTAATAATAACTTTTCGTAATAAGTGCGTAACCGCATTTATAAGGGTTTTGCTAACGATTCGGAAACTTGACGGAAAAATAAAAAGCTTAAGGAATATAATAATTTATTAATGAAAAAAGGCGTCGAATATGTTACTAATACGTTAATTCGTAATAAAAGGCTGGTTTAAAATACAGAGTTAAATATAAAAATAATTTTTAAAATCCTTAATAGTAATTATACTGGTTAATTTAATAATAATTATACTGGTTAATTTAATAATAATACGTAATTTTATATCGTCTAGGCTTAAGCGCGCAACAACCGCCTCGCCACGATATTTATTAACTTAAACGATAATTTAAAACTTTAATAACTTAAAAGTTTCGAAATAAAAATAAAGACTCGGGCCGCGGAAATAACACGCGTAATAACGGAAAGGTTCTTTAAAATAATGATAAAGATATTATTAATTCCTTAAATACAGAATTTGATTAAAATAAAAATAATACGAATAGTGAACTATAAAAATAATAAAAATGTTAAAAGAGTAAAAGCAAAGAAATAACGTTAAAACCTTTTTTTAAATTCATATATTTTCTTATAATGTTATAAATAATATTATTTAATATAAACCAAATTTAAATATAAATCTTATGTCTTTTTTGCAATTTAATAACGATATTTTATAATAAGTAAAAATAAGCCGCCCTGCTTTTTTACGGCCGAAAAGCTATTTATTTAATCTTTATTACTAATATAAACTTTTACATTTAATTTTACGGGTTCGTTAAGGACGATTTCGCCGTAATCTAGTATAAAGTTATAAAGGCCAATTATTCCGTAGATCGCCTTCAATATAGTATCAATACGCGTAAAAGGATCCTCCCTAAAAACCTCAAAATACTTTTTTTATTTACCGAAAGTTTTTTCGATCGCGTTCCGAAATTACATATACTTTATATTATATAATTCCTCCGACATTCGTAACTTTATTTAAGACTGCGCTTACCTTTAAATATAATACCGTATTCCGCGATATAAAGTAAGAATTCGCTTGCCGCTAGCGTATTTCACGTCGTTAAGTAAGTACTTATTTTTAAAGATAATAAGGTTATTACGATCGACCGCGTCATTAAATATTTTGCTATTATTTACACAACTTTCTTAACTTATTAATAGCGCAGTGAATCTTTTATTGAATTTATAAACGGTTAATATATTTATTAATAATTTTCCTTTACAGTTTCTTTATTCATTTTATTTAAAAACGTTAGCTTTAATTTGATCCTTAAAATAAATACCATTACGAATTTTTAAGACGTTCTTAAACTCTGGGAAAATCTTTCCATTATTTACGATTTTCCGGTAAAAACGAATATTACCAGATTGATAATAACGCCTAATAATACCATAAAAACGTTTAGGATTTTATAGGACGCGCGATAAATAATATAATTACTTTTCATCAAGCGGTATACGATGAGCCGAACGAAGGAGCCTTAAGTTATAATAAAAATTTTTTAATAATCGAAATCCGTAACGCTTTTAATCCTATATTCGTTAATAATTAATTACGTAACGCGTTATATATATATTTTTCTTATCCTCATAATTTTTCGAAAGTAATTAGTCGCCGAATATATAACTTGGATATATATTAAAAGGCTGTTAGCTTATTAATATATACCTATATACGGCGCTAAATACGAATATTAGCGGTTACGAAAGTATCGATAATAGGGAGCTGTTTCCGTTAACGGCGGCGCGTTTTTCTATCACTATAATCACGAAAAGCGTTAAATACCATTACGAGATTATAAAGTAACAATTACGAAGGTCTTAATCTATAGCGTTATTAGAATATACAGCAAAAAAGACGGTCTAACGTTAAGGCAGGGCTCTTAACGTAATCCATACGTTATTAATTACCCGCTTTAACAACTCGAAAGCGGTTAAAGTTAAAGTAGGGGGAAATTAACATAGTAATTGAACATTATTAATTTAGGCCCGCCAAGAAAAAACATCATTTTTCACTCAAAAATGTAGAAGTTAGTGATATGGATTAACACGAACGGTTTAGTGATGATGATGTTGATTTCCCACAAATATCGGATGGTGATGTCAGCTAGCTAGGGGGTGCGTAGCGCACCCCATATACGGAAAGGTCACCTACTGATCGGCCCATATGTGTTCCGGAGCTAAGCTACATAAAGTTGCACGCGTACGACAGCATATGTAACGAACCTAATAAAACAACACAACTGATATCCCTTATATTTAACAATTAAAAGTCTTAATCGCTTAATTCGCGTATATATCAATTAATAAGTTATTGCTAAGATGATATAAGTTGTATATCAGTAGTAATTATCTATATATTTCAATAATAATCATAACGACCGCACCGTTAACGTGCTTAATTATCTATAACGGACTTAAAGATTAAGATTATTTCAAAAGCAAATTCTAATTTAAAGCGTACGCGCTTAATATTTAGGACTTTATCGATCTTAATTAAAACGATCTATAACTTACTACACTTAAAGAACCCGAAATAACCTCTTACTCGAAAAACCTATTTCGTTACATAACGACGTAAGCAATTAATTTATTTATCAAAAAAACTATATAAGTCGAAAACGTTAACCTTATAGGTTATCTTACGAACGTTCTTAAGATAACGACCGAAAACAAACAAGCTTATAATTAAGAATTTACAGCATATATTTATAAGGATCGGAAGTACGATATTTTCCGCCAAGATATTAACGACCTTACGATATAAATCTTAAAATTTGTATTTTTAATGATTAAAGGAATAAATCGTTTTTTAAAGAAGAACTTACGAAAATGGTACGTTAAGCTGGTAAAATCCGGCAACATGTATAACGGCAAGCTACTAATTAATACCTAACGAAAATACCGCAAAAAGTTAAAGCAAACCTAGAAGTTTAGCAAAAAGCTAAACGAATAAATCGTAAGATAATAAAAGACTATGGCCTAAGGATAGTGATAGGGTATCCCAAAAACGAATATAACGATTATATAGGTTAACGACCTGTATATAGCTTTGATTCCTATCATAAAAACCTAAATAACAACTTTCCAGAGAGGTAAAAAAGTAAAGATCGATAATAATACAATCAGTTACTAAAAGATAATAGCTAACCTTTTAAACCACTAAATTATAACCTATTAACCATTTACATCGAAAAACGTTAAGGTAACGTTTCTTACGTTCTACGAGACTCCCGCAGATCTTACTAATTAGGATAACCCCGATTAAAAAAAAATTAAGCCTATTAATCTTTAACTGCGAAAAAGGATTTTAGTACGAACGCCGAAGCGAAGTAATAGTAAAGTTTCCATACGGACCGAAACGTTAGCAAGCGGAAACGTTAAAAGTTAAATGCATAAGGTATACGGTATAAAACGTACTTAAGTAACTATTATAAGCTAACCTAGTACTGTTATATATTCTTTAATAAAGTTTCAAAAAGTTTTTAACCTAACGAAGGTTTAAAACTATTTGTTCGAAACTGAGTAACTGCCGATTAATCCTTAAAAGAAAATATTAACCAGTTATCGAAAATTATAAAAAAATTAACTATAAAAGCAAATTAACTTTTAAAATAAATAAAACGAATCCTAACATACTTTTTAATTACTGATTAACGTAACGTTATAAGCGCTTTATTTTACACTTTAAAGAACTTATCCATTTTAAACTTAAGGTTTACGATATATAACTTTAACCTTATTAACAGGTTCCTAAATTTTAAACTAACCGTATAAGGTAATAAAATAAACGCAAGTAACAATTTCATCCAAATTAAAAGGTACGGAAAAATTAATATATTACTTTAAAGGCCGAACGATACGAAAACGTTACGGCTTTATAATATGGGCCATTACGAAAAATTCATATATAACTTAATATCACTACGATAACTCCGGAAAAAGAGCTATTAATAAAACAACTGAAAGATTAACAACTATATTCAACATAAGTATAATCAAGTTATGGCTACGTTAAGAAACCAATTTAATTAGTTCGTTATTAAATATATTAACGTAATTACTTCTTATGTAACCTTTATAACTTACAGACTAAATATTAACTTATGGACGAAAAAACCGTTACGTATAAATAATAGTACCATATAACACCTACGCCTAAGTTATCCAGGGCTCTAAATAATCGCCTAATTACAATCCCATACTAAAGCAATCCGATTAAAAGGTTCTATAATAATTAAATATTAAGCATATAATAAGGGGAAGGCGAAAAAACAAATACGTCACGAACCTCGAAAAGAAGCATCCCGATCGGGCCAGAAAATCGCCGTTAACTTTATTAATTTCAAAAAAGACCTTAAAGGATATAAATACGTTATATTTATTATCGATAAATACTTAGGCTTTATCTAAGATATTTACCTAAAGAACTAAAGCAAAATGTATTAATTATAACGCTTCGATACCTTTTAAAAGTTCTGAAAAATCAAAACAAAGACTTCCTATAAATAATCAAATACGATAATAAGATTTTAAAGAATTATTAACTTCGAAATATGCTCTAATTGCCTTTTTTAATATCAGACTTAAGCCCTTAACTTTACATACCTAGGCTCAGAACGGAAATATAAAACATTTAAAGGATATAATTAAAGAAAAGGCGATTACGATACGAAATGGCGCTAAGTTACCAGCGTTTCTAATCGTATACATCTTCAAAACGGTAATAGATTTATATAATCGTAGCCTTAAATATTTTCTTTTTTAGCAAATTCCATATAAGGTTCATTATATTTAGTCGGCGTATAAAAACGGCGTTATAATGGTTAATTAAAAATCTTAAAAGGCCCACTTACGTGTTTATAGCTATATAGCCTACGCTATAACGACCACCGCCATAAAGAAAACATAAAGGTTTTAAAAGTTAAATCTTAAAGTAAAAATTAACTTTTTCGTCGGTTACTGATTAACAAATATTTACGAAATTTAAAACCTATTAACGAATAAAATTATCGCTATTCGAAACGTATAATTTAATAAAGAGATTACTTTTCTAATAATATTAAAAACCTGAAAAACGATCTTTTTTACTTTACTGAAAACGAATTACAAATTTTGCTCCGACAAGTAAAAATACTTAATCAGGTTAATAGCCATCTAATATATATCTAAAAAAAACATGAAAGCTTAAACGGGATTTAATTACCGGCTAGATCGAAAGGATAATTTTAAGGTAATATAGGCGAAAAAGACGTACGGAATTAAAGAAAACAAGCTTATTCGTATAAAATTAATTATCCTTATACAACCGCATTATTTAAATCATTTCTAACCCCTGGACCATTACTGCCATTAACGTTTACATTAATAATTATTACGATTATTACGCCGGCGGAAACAATAAAAATAACCTTAAGTTCCCGTCCCTTTATTTAATATAAAGTAACGGTAAAAAACGAAAGCATTTCACGGGTCGTAAACATAAGCTGCCCGGATTTTTCGAACTGAAAAGGTATTATCAAAAACGAGCATAAAATCTAAAAGGTCGCATTTAATACAAGACGCATAACTTACTTTACAAGTACGCGTAATAACCGGCCAGTAAGCTGCGGAAATTTAAGGAAATTAAAAACTTAAAATATGGGCTACCTTAATCGGAAAAGTTTTAATATATCAAAAATAAAAACGTTGCCTAAATCGTTAAACCGGGTATACAGGCAAAACTTGCCGCCACCGCTTTAAGGCCATAAAAAGTTAAATATATATCCGTTAAAGAAGATATTTCGGAACGCCGAAACGGCTCACTTATAAAGTTACAAAAAGTAAAGTCCTGGGAAACCGTTAATTAATCGTTTACTAAAGGGAAATAAGTACTAAAATACATATAGGTATACGTTTACAAGTTTGATAAGTATAGTTATATAACGGCTAAAGGGTTTAACCAACTATTAAACCTAGTCGTACAGTTTATGTTAGCAGTAATGTCGTAGGAAACTGAGCAATAATACGTTTAATAGTTACGTCTGATAATAATAGATTATTAAAGGTAATTTAGGTAACCAAGTTATATTATAAGTTAATGATTTATCTAGATTATGAAGGTAATAAGCGTATATATTTTACCTTAAATTCCTTTAAATTCGTTTATTTATACGGATTTATATCGTGTAAGGAAATTAGATTTCCATAAATCCGGAGATCCCTTCGGATCCCTATTATTTAGTTACATGGATTTTTTTGGATCCCTTTATTTATTCGGATTTATATTACGTAATTCGGTCGGTAATTTTTTAAGTCTTGTCCCGACCGTATACCTAAGTTAGTAAGGTATTAGTTTATAACACGATTTCTTTTCTTTATAATTTTTGTTTTTAAAGATTCTCAAACTTAGTAGGTCTTTTTTTTATTTTTTTTTATTTTTATTATACTTAAGGGAATTATTAAGAAAATTATTAAGCCGCGACAACGCTTTGATTAAAAAAAGCGTAAGAAGCTATGCTTTAATATTAAAAATTTTAATTTCGAAGTTATATTTTGTTCTGCGTGTTTTCTACGGAAGGAAAAGTGTATTATGGTAAAGAACGTAGTTCGCTATCAAAATTAGGTTCGTTATAAGCGAAATTATAATAATTTAGGTATTTTTATTAATTTTTTTTATAATATTTTGCGGAAAACAAAAACTGTTAAACCACGAAAAAGCTTTTACCGGAAAGCGCCTTTTTAATCGTAACGGGATATAAACGAAATTATCTTTCCTTTTTAACAGTTACGTTAATAATAAAGGCTTTTTCGTATTAAAAGTATCGAAATAATTCATTATAACTTATAATCGTTAAATAAATTAAAAGAGTAAGAAAAGGCTAAAATAAAGGTTACCGCGTAAGTTATTTAAGCTGCGGAGGTGGTCGACTTATTAGGTCCTAAAACTTTTAATTAATTCTTTCCGGCGGACCCTGGTTAGGAAATTATTTTAAATGCTGGCAGCTTTGTTAATAAAAGCTTTTTAATAAGCGTTAGGCGTTTATAAAATTTTTGGCGGGTTTTTAGGTGTTTTCGGAATCCGGGTAGTTTTTTTTATTTGATTAAGTATTCGGTAAATCCATTTCTTTTGTATATATTTCAAATTCTCTTTGTTTCGTATATCGGTATATCTTTCTTTGCCTCTTTTTTATATTTTGTATTAACTTTAATAATATCTACTATTAATTTAAATAAGGAAATATAGAAAGTTAGATAAAACTTAACTTTAGGTAATAGTTTTACTTAATAATTATTTTTTAAGTTTTTCTTAATGATTTTGTATAAGCCGATATATTTAAAGTTAAGTTTTTTGTTTAATCGTTTAGTTTGGATATTTTTGGTAATTAGGAAAAATCTTTTTCTGAAAAGTTAACCTTTTTAACATTTTTTGGTTATAATATTTCTTTGTTTGGTTAGGTACGAATTTAAATTCTGTTTTTATTTTTATATATAATTACTTAAATTGTTTTAATATAAGGATTATTTTAATATTAATAGGTTTTTCGTATATATTTTTATAAACTTCGAGTATAAAACCAAAATTAGCGTTTACGGCAATTATCCTGGTACTTTCGTAATGATTGGTATTGTAAGTTAGCTATACGATAGGTAGCTTTTAAACCTAATTATTTTGGTTGTAATTAATATAATATCGTAGGTAGGTTTTTAGTATTTGGTTAATTCTTTTTATTTGTCCGTCCGTTTAGGGTTTAAATGCGCTGGATAATTTATAGTTTAGGTTTAGTTATAGTATAAGCTCTTACTAAAATCTCGAAATAAATGACATTTCTTTATTTAAAAAAGTTTTTGTTAGTAATTCGTATACTTTTAAAATATGTTTTTAAAAAATGTAAGCTAGTTATTTTGCGTTTATATTTTTATTATGTAGTAAAAAATAGGAAGATTTTGTAAATCGGTTAACCATTACGAAGATACTATCGTAATATATGTTCGTAACTGGGTTTTTTGAAAGTAAGAGTTTGATAATAAAATTAACGGTTATTAAGTTTTATGGTCGTTTTACGATTGATAATGGTTATAATTTTTCGTATAGTTTGTATTGTCGGGCTTTTATTTTGTTACAGATATTGTATTATTATTGTGCCTTTTTTATTTTTATTTTTATTTTAGGAAAGTAATAAGTACGTTATAGTCGTTTTAAGGTTTTATAAATCCTTGGATCTCCGTATAACTAACGTTCGTATATGTTTTCTATTAATATGTCTTGGTATTTTTCTGGCATTTGTATTTTTTTCATTTTTTGGTTTTTAGGTAGATTATTGTTGTGTTCCTGGATTTTCTGCTGTAAATTAAGGGGTGTTATTTTAATTATTATCATTTATTGTAGTTATAGGTATCTTTTTGGCGTGGTGTTAAAGATTTAATAGTTAACATTAATTACTTTTTTTTTCGAGGTTTGGTTTCCGGTTAAGTACATTTATTTTGCCATTTTTTGATCCTTTTTAATGGATAATAATAAAGTTATATTTTGCCAATTTTTCAGCGTAACGTAATTATCGTCTTATAAGTTTTTTGGTGGTGGTAAAGCGGGTGAGACTTTTGTGCTTGGTATATACCTTAACTTGGTAAAGGTTTTCTTTAAGGTAATATTTAAATTTTCGGAAAGTTTTGACGATAGTTATAAACTTTTTATTGGAAATGCCGTAATTTAATTTCTTTTTAATTTGTAAAGATAAAAGGCGATAAGGTATAAATAACCGTAATTATTGCGGCATCCGGTTATTACCTTTAAAGCGTAATCGGAAACGTTAATTTTAAATTTAATTAAACTGTTTAGGTTATATATAATTAATATCAATTCGTTAATAATCGTATTTTTGATATTTTAAAAAGTTATTTTTGTTTTCGTTATTTAAAGGAATTAATTTCTTTTTCGTATTAGGTTAAATAATGATATTATTATTTTATTAAAACTGAAAATAAACTTTCTATAGTAATTAACGAATCCGAAAAAGATTTGTATTTTTTTAATTATAGTGCACGTTTTTTATTTTTACATTATAACCATCTTTTTAAGGTTTATTTTAATACATTTTAAGGTAATAATATGTTTTAAAAATTCTACTTTTTGTGTATGGAACTGGGTTTTTTCGTTATTAACTAGGAGGTTGGCGTTTTATAAGGCTTAAAATATTATATAAACGTATCTTATATATTCCTTTTTATTTTTCGAATAAATAAAAATGTTATTAAAGTAATAAATAACGAAAATGTTTAAATATTCCCTAAGTATATAATTAACCATTTGTTAAAAGGTTACTGGTACGTTCGTAATTCCGAAAGATATAACGAGGTATTTAACAGTCCGTATTTCGTTTTAAATTTCTTTTTTATTTATATCCTGGCTTACTACGGATTCAATTGTATTTTCTTTTAAGATTTAGGTTTATGAATTAATTTATTCCGTAAAGGCGAGTTTTTATTTCGTTAATTAAAGGTAACGGTATTTTACTTCTAATCATAATATCTTTTAATTACTTATAATTAATAATTAAGCGTAACTTTCCGTTTTTCCTTGATACGAAAAATATAAGATATCCGATTAATAAACTGAAATGTCGTATATAATCTTTCCGAAGTTTATTTTTAAGGTATTTACGTAATGCTTGTAATTTTGTTTCGTTAAGGTTATAAATTAGATATAATTTAGTCGATGTTTCTTTTTTAAGCATTATTTTATGGTTTTATTTGCTGTATTTTAGTAGCTTTGTTTCGAATTCCTTGCGAAATAGTTGTTTATATTTGTAATATTGTAGGGGTACGTTAACTATGATTTCTGGTTTTAAAAGCTAATGTTATAAATGATTATTTATTTTTCGTAATTTGGTTTTGATGGTAGCGATAATGCGTCGTATTCTTTTATGGTACCCTTATTCTTTTTTATATTTTGTTCTTATGGCTGGTAAGGTTTTTATTACATCTTTATGCCTGCATTTATTGCTATTTTCGATTAAGTATTATGATCTTTTCGTATTTTGGTTTTTTTATCGAATTGATATAAAGCGAATTTTATTTAGCTAATTATTTAATCGATTAAGGGGTTTTATTAGTATAGCTCTGGTTTTCCGAGGATTATGTCGTAATTCCTTATCGGAACGATGTCGAAGTTTGCTATCTGGTTTCGTCCGTTAATAAAGATTTTAAGGTAATTAATTTCGCGGCTGATCTTTCCGTTGTTATAGGCGAATGCCTAACCTTTTACGTTCTCGGCGATGTAGGGTTTTATCTTTTTTTTTATGGTAATCGAAGTTGGTTAATTATATCCGGTGTGATATAGTTACCTTTTATTGTTCTGCAATTTACAAATGCGGTGAATTAGTATATTTTAATCCTTACTTGCAGGGTGATAGGGTTGTTTTTAGTTTTTATTGTTACGTTTAGAGCCTTTCTGGGAAGCTTTTGCCGGCTTTTACGGGTTTTATTATCCTGCGGCTTTTTTATAGGTGGCGTTTGTCTTTTAACTTATTCTTTAGCGCCTTGATGCGCTTTTGATTTTGTGTATTAAGGGCTTGCAATTATTTCAATTATCCTTTTTGTCGGCGTACAGTAACTTTGAGTAAGAGGATTTACGTTTAAAAGTCTTTTTTGGTAATATATTTTAGTTCGAAAGTTTTTTGTCCCTTTTGTTATACTTGGAACTCGGCGATATATTATTTAATGTTTTCGTTTTTCTTTTTTATTTCGTATTTAATTTTTTGTCGTTTATCCGGGTTATTTGTAAAGGTTAAACGGAAGTTTAAATTATTAATTACTTTTAATAATGCTTTTATAATTATTTAGTAGCTCTATTTTCTTTGTTTTATGATTATACCAGCCGTAATAGCATATAAAGCTTTCGTTAAAGTAACCTTTTTTTTCGGGTTAATTTGTTATTACCGTAATAATGTTAACGGTATTTTTTCAAGGCGAAAACTTTTAAATGTTTGTGTTATCGTTAGTCCTTGAGGTCTTTCCCGGTTTGATTATAAAAATCGAATCCTTGGTTATATATTTACGTAAGTCGTTTTTCGATATATTATTTTTCTTTTATATATTTAAAATAATGGGTACGTTTATACTGGATAGTATGAAGTTTTCCGTATCGGTCTGGTTATCTTGGAAGTAGGTTCTTATCTTAACCTTGGTACTCCTTGATTTATACCTTTAGTTCTAACTGTTCGTACCGTTGTCGCCGTTTTTTTTGGGAACGGGAAAATAGCTTATCCTCTGATAGTTTCTTTTTATCCGTCATGTTCCTTTAGTTATTAGGTTACAATAGGTTTTGTAATAGGGGCTCGTTATTCCTAAATAGTTACTTAAGATAACCTTTTTACTTTTTGTAATCCCTGTTATACTTTTTCGGGGGCATTATGGTTATCCTTAATTCTGATTATGTTAATTAATTTATTATCGCTTTCTTAATTATTTCGAGGGGGTTTTTGGGAAACTGCTATCTAAGTATTTTATCGTAGCTTTTTAAATGCCTTATATTAGTATGTTTTATATCTTATCTTGCTGTAATTAAAACATTTAATAGTACGCGGGTTGCGTTATTGGACTTTGCCCAATTCCATAAGTCCTAATGCCGTTCCGTGGGATATGTTCGTTTTTCGTAATATATTAGTATTAAAAGGATACCTTAACTTATTATTCTGGCGATTTTTAAAATATCGAGTTTTTTAGGCGTATTGCGGATCGTCGATATTAATTATTATGGCCTTATAATTTATTAATTTCTTAGGGCGTTTATTTTTAAATAGGTTTTTTTTGTACTTTTCGTTTAGGCCGTTAAAGTATATGGCCATTAATACCTTTTATTCCCAGTTAAGTTTCGAAACCAATTAAATAAAGGAATTGCCGTATCCGAAGGCTAATTTTCTTTGCTTTAAATTTTTAATTTTCTTTTTAGCCTTAATTCTTTCGTCCATTGGTTCAAATGCCTTTTTTAGTTTTTTCTTAAATCCTTCGTAATCGTTATAGGTATTTATAGTTTTTGCGGGTCTTTATTAAGGAGGTTTGGTAACTTATTTACGAAAGGTAGGTTTAAACCAGGTAGCCGCATTTCCGGTTAACTGTCTTATAACGAACTAAACTTAAAAAGTTAGCGTTACGAGTTTAATTAAAAAATACTTAAAATAAGTACGGCATTCCGTAAGAAATTGTTATAACTTGGTGGTGGTTCCGTCGAAAGGGGTAGGTTTGGTAGGCTTTAAGACCTTTTCGGATTCTTTGCCAGGGGCCGTCTAAGTAGGCTGTACGGGTTAGGTTAGCTGATCCGGCTAATCGGGTTGCTTTATGTTTGCTTATCTTGCTAAATCGATTTTCTTGGCTTTTAACTACTTGCGAATTTCTTCGAATATGTTAGTAAGTTCGATTTTGTTATTAATAAGTTACGTAATCGCGTTAGTTAGTTAGTTAAATTATCATAAGGCCTTTTTTTAGGAAACATTAAGTCGAATCTTTTTATTGTCGGAATCTATAAGGTTGTTTTTAGATATTTAAAAGGTTTCTTTAGAAGTAGGTTATTTATTAAACGATATAATATTAAAAGTATTGCTTAAAACTTAATAATATTGCTAAACAAAAGCTAATAACGTATAACGGTTAAAAGCTTTAATTAATTATTAAACTTAATTGTACGGTTTATATTAATAATAATATCGTAAGAAATTAAATAATAATAATTGTAATAATTACGTTTAATAATAACAAATTATTAAAAGTAATTTGAGTAATTAAGTTATATTATAAGCTAATAATTTATTTAAATTATAAATGTAATAAACGTATATATTTTATCTTGGGTTCCTTTAAATTCGTTTATTTATACCGATCCATATTATATAAGTAAATTGGATTCCTATAAATCCGGAAATTTATTCGGATCCGTATCGTTTAGGTGCATGGATCCCTTTGGATCCGTTTATCTATTCGGATCCATATTACGTGATCCGGTTGGTGGTTTCTTAAGTCTTGTCCCGACCGTATGCCTAAGTTGGTAAGGTGTTGGTTTGTACCACGTATTCATATTTGCTAAAAGGTCGTTTTAAGCTTTAATCGCTCTTACGGCTAAGTTTAACCAAAAGCTTAAGCAATATAACGTTATAAACGCTTTCGTTAACGTAAATCTACCCTATAAGATATATATAAAAACGCCCCTAAAATACCTATAATGTAATGATATATTTTTAATTAAAAAGATATTATAGGGATTAAAAAAATCGTTTTTACTTTAATAAAAGGATTTTACTAATATACTTAAAAATTTGAGACTTAACCCTGTTCCTTCCGAACCTTATTATTTTAATCGTTAAAAGGTGCTTTTATTCTTTTACGTCGACGACATTATCGCTACGTATAATAAGAAACATCAGGATTTCGTTAATTAATTAATTTAATAAATACAGGAACGGTATACCGTAATAAGGAGTAAGAACTCATAATGGTTTTTCGATATCGAAATAATTAAAAACAAACCTAACAGAAAAATTAAATTATCTTAAGCCGACTTTATAAATAGGTTAACTAAGTTAATTCTTAAAGAAAATTTAAATAACTTTCCAAAAACGCTAATAATATATATTAAGTTATTGTTGAATCCTAATTTAAGCTTTCTAAGCTTAGTTAATAAATACTAAAAAAAGATCGGTTTTGTGTTTTACGTTATTACTAATACGGGATTAAATATAATTTTTATAATATACCGATTCGTACGATTTAACCTAAACCTTAATAACGTATATCACAAAGCAGCTAATCGGGTTATATTATATCCAATCAGGATTAAAACGTTGACGTTATAATTCGGTAACGAAAACTTGATAAATATTTAAAATAACGTCTTTTCTGCGGATAATAGAATTAATCGAAAGGATCTTTAAGCTTATATAATAAAGCTTTTCGGAGATATAATAAAATGGCGAGCGAATAAGTAAAATATAATAATTATTTTTATAAGCGCAACGGAATGATTATCCTTTACGTAGGTTACTAAAAAAGGCTTATTTAGCTTTTAATTAATTAAAGAATCAGGTGTCGGTTTAAATGCAGGACCGCTAAATATATAGTACGATAATTAATAGACTATACGGTTAGTTAACGCCAACATCGTATTTTTATAAATAAAGTTACGGTACGTAAATATACATAACTACTAGCTGCAAAAGGTGACAAAAAGGGACCTGAACAGAATGGATTATACGCCTATAGGCGATATACTAGCTAATAAATTAACTAAAACCCTGTTATGAAAAGCTTTTAAAACCTTTAAAAAGCATCTAGGATTAATGGATATTATAGAAGCCTTAAACTAGCGGAAAAAAGGTTTAAGAGTTATTTCAGATGAGAAATTAGTTAATTAAAAAGATTTAATCGCCGGAGGAAAGGGGAAATAGTGTGACAGCTACAGGGTTTAACCAACTATTAAACCTAGTCGTACGGTTTATGTTAGCAGTAGTATCGTGGGAAACTAAACAATAAGGTATTCAATGGTTACGTCTAGTAATAATATATTATTAAAAGTAATCTAAGTAACGAAGTTATATTATAAGCTGCTAGTCTATCTAAGCTATAAGGGGTAATAAACGTATATATCCTCGTCTTGGCTTAAAGTATTTAAGCGGCCTAAGCCTTTAAGCTTATCAAGGCCTTTAAGTTCTTTGTAACGGCTTAAAAAGCTTAAGGTACTTAGCATAATAAATCTTTTAAGCCCGTTACGTAACCCTTTTAGTTTATAATAAGTTCATTCCTTAAAGATTCGACCGTTTATATAACAGTTAAGGCTAGTAGGTTATAGCACGATTCCTCCTCTTCAAAATCTTGACTCTTAAAAATTTATTTATTTATTTATTAATTCTGGTAAGTAACTTTCCCTTTTTATACTTATTATGTCAGGCCGAATTAAAAAACGTCGTTCTCGCCAGCGTATTAACGCCCTCGTTCTTTCAAAATGTATCCAACGTCTTAGCTTTATTATGCCTTTTTATTCTCGTTATGAAAAAGCGGTATAAATTACAAGGTCGACCGCGGTTCCGTAAAATATACGCGGTACGTTCGTCATAATAATCCCTATAATATTTTTGGGCTTTCGAAAACGGAGCATTGAAAACTTCTTAACGAGAAAAACGGTCTAAAGCATAAAAAAGAGCAGGCGCAAAAGACATTACGGGCCGCTATCAACAAACGTAACCGTTTGCAAAAACAAAGACAGCTTCTCCGTCGTCGCGGCATCGAGATGCTTGGTTATAACATTAAAGGTACGGAAGTTATAGAAAGATTTAACCGTTAAAAAAAGGAACAAAAATGATTGGAGACGGCGGTTGCCGCGGCCACATTAGGTCAGGTCGTAAATCTAGTCGACTAATCTGAACCTATTAATTAATCGACTATTAGCTGGGGCGCACTCGTCGTTGCCGTAAAAGCTCCCTAACAGGCGCTAGGCATTCATAAGGTTCTTAACGGGCTCCCAAGTATTTTCGGAATCTAGGTAGTTTTTTCACTTAATCAGATATTAAGTAAGTCCGTTTTTTATACGTATATCTGGGATTCTTTCTGCTTCGTATATTAATATATCTTTTTTTTCTTATCTTATGTTAACCTTAATGATATCTGCTATTAACTTAAGTAAAGAAACGTAAAAACCTGGGTACAGTTTAACTTTAGGTAATATATTTAATTAATAATTATTTTCCGAGATTTTCCTAATAATCTTATATGGGCCAATATATTTAAAGTTAACTGTTTTGTTAGGTTATCTGGTTCAAGTATTTATAATGGCTAGATAAACTATCTTTCCCTTATAAAAGGTTAATTTAATTAACGTTTTCTAGTTATAATATTTTTTTTTTTAGTTACGTACGAATTAAATTCCGTTTTTATTTTAGTATATAATTATTTAAGTTATTTTGATATAACGATTACTTTAACGTTAACAAGTTTTTCGCCTATATTTCTATACACTTTTAATATAAAATTAAAATTAACATTTGTTAAAGTTATCTTAATACTTTCGTAATAATTAATATTATAAGCTGATTAAGTAATAAGTAATATTTAAGCGAAATTAGTTTGTTTATAATTAATATAGTATAAAAAGTACATTTCCAGTATATAGTTGGTTTTTTTGTTTATCCGTCGGTTTAAAATCTAAAATGATTAAATAATTTATAATTTAGGCCTAATTATGCTATAAGTCCTTATTAAAATTATAGAGTAAGTGTCGTTCCTTTATTTAAAATAGTTTTTATTTATAATCCGTATATTCTTAAAATATGTCTTAAAAAGATATAAGTTGATTATTTTGTATCCGTATCCTTATTATGTAATAAAAAGTAAAAAGTTTTCCTAAATGGATTAATGATGACAAAAATGCTATTATAATATATACCCGTAACTGGGTTTTTTGATAATAGAAATTTAGTAATAAAGTCGAAAATAATTAAATCCTCTGGTCGCTTTAGGATTAATAATGGCTGTAATTTTCCGTATAATTTATGTCGTCGGGGTTTTACCTTATTATATATATGGCATTATTGTCGTACTCTTTTTATTATTAATTTTATTTTCAGAACGTAATAGGTACGTTGTAATCGTTTTAAGATTTTGTGGATTTTTGGGTGTCCGTGTAACTGATGTTCGTATATATTTCGTATTAATATTTCCTGGTATTGTTTTTAAAACTTATGTTTTCTTAATTTTTTTTCCTTAGCTAAGTTGTTATTATATTTTTGGATATTTTGGTATAAGTTAAGGGGTGCTACTTTAATTGTTACTATCTGTCATAGTCGCAGGTATCCTTTTAGTATAATATCGAAAATCTGGTAGTTAATTTTGATTATTTCTTTTTCGAAATCCGGTTTTCGACTTAATGCATTTATTATACCGTTTTCTGGTCCTTTTTGATAAATGATAATAAAGTCGTATTCTGCTAGTTTTTTAGCGTAACGTAATTATTGTGCTGTAAACCTTTTAGTGGTAATAAAACGAATAAAACTTTTATAATCGGTATATATCTTAACCTGGTAAAGGTTTCCCTTAAGGTAATACCTAAATTCTGGGAAAACCTTAATAATGGCCATAAAACCTTTATCGGAAATGGCGTAATTTAACTTTATTTCTTTTAACTTTTAGTAATAAAACGTCATAAGATATAAATTGCCTTAATTGTTACGGTATCCGGTTATTACGTTTAAAGCGTAATCCGAAACATCAGTTTCAAGCTTAACTAGGCGGCTTAGGTCGTATATAATTAATATTAACTTGTTAGTAATCGCATTTTTAATGTTTTAAAAAGCGGTTTCCATTTTTATTACCTAAAAGAACTTATTTTCTTTTCTTATTAAGTTAAATAATAATGTAATTATTTTGCTTAAGTTTCGAATAAAGGTTTTGTAATAATTAACAAATCCGAAGAAAGCTTATATTTTCTCAACTATAATAGGCGTTTTCCATTCCTATACTGCAACAATTTTTTAAGGTTTATTTTAATATATCCTAGAGTAATAATATGTTTTAAAAAATCTACTTCTTACGTCTTAAAATGGTGCAGGGTGCAGAGCCGTGTACATGGCTTCGCCGATTAATTAGTTATCACCAGTCATATATTTCTAGGAGTTCATTTTTCGCTGGGCGCAACCCCAGAAAGACCAGACAATAATTATCGCTACATATATGGATTTAACACCACATAATACAATTTGCGTTACCTTTATTATCTCTTGAACCGCGGGCTCGATCGTAACATTTTCTTTAATTATGCATTAATCAAGATTAAATCACCCCGTCCTAATTTATTTAGCTGCCAATGTAAGGAAACTGGCTTTAGTTAGCTGCCAAGGCAACTTGCGATTTCCGATTATTAAACGGAAAAAATAAGGTTTTAATTAAAACGTAACCTCGATTATGATTACGGTTACGATTACGAACATAACGACTTAATAACGATGCGCGAATTCGACGACTGAAAAAAGGATAAGGTTTTACGATAACGCTATAACCTTTTTTACAATTAATAAAAAAGCCGCTAAGCGAAAATTACGATGCCTTATTTTAAAACACGGCTTTATTCGGAAGGCGATAAAAAAGTATAAACGCGGAAATAACCGGTTTCGGAATATGAATTAATTACCGAAGTTTTAAACCGATTACGTAATTTAGAAAATAAATTATATTATATGAATAATAACGTAATAAAATTAAATTTACGAAATATTTTAAATTACGGTTATTAAAGCTATAATTACGTCGCTAGCGACGTAATTATTCGGATTTTAACTAACTAAATAATGGAACCGACGATAAGATTAACGATATAAAACAAGTTACGAATTTAGGTAAAAAAAGGATTAGGGCTATAAAGTTATTAATATTACGGACGAAAGGAAAAGTACGAAAAGGGATTAATATCTTTTAATATAATGCAAAAGTTAAAAAAGAAATAATAAATAATATATTTTAAACCTTATTAGAGTTAATCGGATAATATCCTGTTAAATTATTGCTGGAAGGTATTATTTAAAACCTACAGCTTTTGGTTAACCTTAATATTAAAATATTTAAGTTAACAATAAAAATAGTAATAAGTAAGCTGGAAAAGGCCTAATTTAGTATGGGCCAAAAACGATACGTTAATTAAAATAAAACCGTGAAGATAAATGGTAAAAGGAAAAGGTTATTTATCTTTTTATGATAAAAAAAAGGGAAAATATATCCGAAATAAGTATTACGGATAATTATTTACCTTATGCCTAAATACAGTTCCGTCAACCCGGTATCTTTAAACTCGATTAATCTTAAAATTAATAAATTTAATTAATTTAAAATAAGGCATAGTAAGTTTATTAAAAACCCGTTGAAGTTTTTTAAATTTATCACCTAAATTAAGCGATAATAAGATTTTTTACTTACATTAAAGTTCCTTATTTTAAAGAAAAACTAAAGCTTTATGTTAAATATTATTATTTAATACCGATCGATAAAAAACCTTTACGAAAGTAAAGTTAATAAAAAGGAACCCTTAAGTAATTCGATTAAATCCTTAAAACCTATACGGGATTTAAATTTTTAAGCAGTTTCTGGAATCTTGATTAAAATCCCGCAAAAACGAAAAATTATATAGTTTTATAAATCTTTAAAGTTATTTATAAAACTTGCGGTATTAATACCAAACGTTATACTTTTTAAACAAATTAATTAATAAGGATACGACTTTTTAATAAATTTTATAAACCGGCTTTCGTCCTTAATGGTTCTCCCGGAGTTATTTACCTTTCCGGATCTTCGCTTTTAAAAGAACTAAAGCTACCAATTAGCTTAAAAGGGTTAATAAACTATTTTAAAAATATAAGTTAACAAAATTTAAAATAATCGTTAAGTTATTCTTTTAGACGGATAACATTATTATGAAAAACTAAGTTAAACCTATTATTAACGGATTTATTAGATAAAACGACGTTATTAAGGTTATTTTAAAAACTTTCAAGTTATAAAACTTAAAGAAAATCCAAATTGTTAAAAACCGATTAAGGATTTTAATAAAGCAAGTTTAACGTAATAAATTTAATTAAGTTTATAAATATTATTTAAAATATGCTACTAAGGTAAAAGATATCCTGGAAAAATTTAAGTTAAATGGAAAAATAGCTAATAAAGACTAATATACGGAAGACTTATTAAAAGAAGTATTTATCGGTTATTTTAAACGGGTTTTTAATAATTCATTTATAAGGTTCGAAAATCTATATGTAATAAATTAAGATAATATGTCAATATTAATTAAAGATTAGGCTTTTAATAAGATTAAATTATTTAAATATAAAGGCCGTAACCGATTATAAGGAAACGTCCGCTTTAATATCGATTATAAAAATAATAACTGGCTTTACTTAACTTAATAATTTAAGTAATAACGATAAGGAAGCCTTCGACCGCGATAAATACCAGTAAACAGGACTAATTAGGTATCCGAAATTACGAATATATTATAGAACTTAAAAATTACTTAAATTCGATAAATTCAAAACTTAAAGGTTTTTGAAAAAGAAAATACGTAACCGAAAAGTCCTTTAGAATTTATAATATTACGTTTTATTAGGATAAAAAGCACCTTAGGTTTGCATTTACAGTATTAACGTTTCGATTAATGTAATAAACCTCCAGCCTGATAATTTTAATTATTTAAGTTTTTACCGTAACCGAGGTAGTTACTAAGGTTATAAAAGTTATCGAAATAGTTATCCAGGTCGAGAAAAATGATATGGCAATTTTAATTATGGTACTTATTAAGTTCGTTTAAAACCTAAACATAATATGAATAAATACCGTCTATTTAAAAATATGGAAAATATAAGATTAATTTTATTTAACGATAACGGATATACGATTTACCCAAAAATACCGGATAATCGAGTTACATTAAATATGATATAATTTCAGCAGGTTCGTAAACATTAAGCTATCTATTAATAGATTCCGATCTGGAAAAGAATCTTAAAATAAATTTATAATTTACCGGTCTTTCCTAATCGCTTTAAGGAAAGAATGCGACACTTTGATCGTCGAGACGACATTTATAAAGGTAGGAAGTTGCCCAAAATTAATTCGGATAATACCACGATTATTTGTATTAGTTTTCCGAAGCTTATATAAATTTTAAACCCGTTCCGACAAAATTTAATTACTAATCAAAACCGTTTAACTAAGATTAATATAACCTATTTTATCGAAAAAAACGGAAAGCCGTTTTATAAAAAGGCACCATTACGTAACTAGCTATAAAGTAACCTTATCGAAAGCAAAAATACCCAACATTTAAAGGAAATTCGGATTTTGGAGGTAAACGATTTTAATTAGCCCGCCGTATTTATTAATATTATAATAGCTAAAAACGTTAAGAAAAAAGAAAAGGAATTTAATAACGGTATAAAAAAAATAAAAAGGGATAATAATAACCTAATATACGACGGACCCTTATGTTATGATATTGAGCTAATTATTTAAATAAATAACGTAATTTAAACGAACGTTACGATTTAAATAGTTATTATTACTCAAATAAATAATATTATTAAACCGATAACGCTCTTAATTATGAAGGCTTAATCGATAAACATATCGTCAGGTTTTAAGAAAACAAGATCCGTAAGAATTTTAAAAGAAAGTTCGAAATTATCTGGTCGGAATTAATAAAAGTTTGTTCAGATTTCGGCGAGGCTTTCAAAATTTTTATGGCTACCAAATCTTTAAAGATATTTAATTGTAAAAGCCAAAAACAAATCAAGATAACCAAGGCTTAAATAAAAAAGTCCAAATCTCCAAAAGCGAAAATAACCCCCAGGATTTTAACCATAAATATCGGGTATAAGCCAGAAACTTAGCAAAAGGTAAAGGTCTTATCGGTATAACAATATAACCCGGCTAAATATATGATCCCGTTATTCAGACTTGCAATTAAGGTAAGCCATGAAGGCGGCGAAAACCTAATTAATAAAGTTATTAATACAAAAGCCGAATCGAACGTTATTATTACCTCGTACGTCAAACGATATGGACTAGCAATACAATAAACACGAATATCATTTATAGGCTTTAATTCGCAAAAAAGGATTTTATTTAAAGGTATTGTCGAAGTACCTATCTAGCTAGCTGGCCGATTAATTACCATCCCTATGTTTATCGTTAACGATGATTTCGTTGCATAACCGTTAATACTTAAACTTAACTTTATGGCCAAATCGAAGATAACACTTAATATGGACACGGAAGTAATAAAAGGAACCTTGAAGTTTGGTCCGATAAAGATTATTATGCCGTTAGTCCCAGTTAAAAAGGTTATTCGCAACATCCGCACTAAAAAAAAGCCAGAGAAAATGGAACTGGTAGAACTATAAGCCGCTTTATTAGCGAAAGCAGGCCTATAAGGGAAAAAACAAATAAATACGTTACGGACCCGTATATCTTCTCGATTAGTAACATTTATGCTGATCAGAATCCGATAACCATTTAAAAAGCCATAAAAGACAAGCTAGAGCCTGGAAATACGATATTAAGACAGTTTAACGATAAAAAAACTTGCATACGCCCTATACGGAATTTTGTAGGAAAAAATGCGAAAAGAAGTTAACAAGGACCGTAACGTTTAAATTAATACGATATACAAACCGAAATGGAACAAGGTAGATTTTATCGATGATGTACCACCCGATAAATTAATACTTTCTAAAAACCTTAACTAAAAAGCCAAAAAGCTTAAAAAGGTTTAACGAGCTGTTAATTAAAGCGAAAAAAAAAACCCGACGAACCTGGTACTCCGTTAGCTGCCTTATTCCCCAGATTTACTACCATACCGCAAAGGACCCGACTTATAGAAGAAAAGGCCGACGTTATTTTTGATTAGTTAGGCGATAAGTTTACCCGTACGGAAAAAGCCTTTTTTAAAAAGATGTTATTTCGTAAAAAGTCTACCTTAGCTTATAATTGGCAAAAGTATAGCAAAATTAAATCCAGTATCGTACCAGATTATAAAATTCGAATAATCCTTTATGAAACGTAGTAAACTAAGAGCATAATTATGCCGGCTAGCTTTAAAAACAGGCTAATTAAAGTATTATAAATACGAATATAAAAAGGAATATTCGAATAGTTTTATGCCATATATAAAAACGCTTAATTCCTTATACACAAAAAGGATGGTAAATTATAACTAATTAACTTTGCGATAAAGCTAAACGTTATTACCTTACGAAACGCTTTTATGCCAGAAAACTGCGACGAATTTTCCGCGAACTTTGCCATCTACTTTTTAATTACTTTAATGGATTTTTTTTAAAGTTACGATTAGATTATATTAACCCCGGCCAGCAAAGATTTAACCACTTTCGCGACACCTTTAGGACTGCTGAAGTATACCAGTATGCCTATAAGGTTTACCAACTTTGTAACTTACTTTTATCGTATAATCGGGAGAATTTTGGATAATTTAATATTTAACATAACCCGCCCATTTGTCGACGAAGTTGGAATTAAAGGCCCGAAAATAAGATACGATAACGAAATTTCTTTTCCCGGGATTTGGCGATTTATTTATGAATATATCGTTAACATTAATAAGATCTTACTTCAATATAAATTTAATAATACTTCGATTAATATGAAAAAGTTTTAATAATGCTAGGAAACTATAATTATAGTTGGATTTCTTTATAAAATAAATAGTCGCCGCCTAAATATAACTAAGGTAAAAAAGATCCTGTAAATTTAGCCATATAAAGACCTTTTGGAGGATAAAGCTTTTCAAGGTATTATGATTTATTATCGGATTTTTGTTACGTATTTTGCTATAAAGATTAGGCTTTTTATAAAAGTATTCCGGAAGAATTAACATTTCTTTTAGGGTTCTAATTAAAACAAAGTTATAAAAAACCTTAAAAAATAATTATAACAACCTTAACCTTAATTACTTTAAATTATAGCCTTATAGTAGGCAAAATTATTATAAGGACAAACGTAAGTAAAAAAGGTTTTAAAGGTATTTTTGGATAAGTAATTAATGGAATCGAATATTCCGCGCGTTTCGAAAATGGTACTTAAAAGGGTGCTAAGTTAAATTACGACGTTAACAAACTAAAATGTTAAACCGTTTTTAAGATTTTAATGGAATTCCGAAACTATAATTATTAAATCTAATTTATATTAAAAACAGACGCCAAGGTATTAATAACCTAGATTAATAACTCGATAAATTCCTTACTTGAAACGTTTCTAACTTATTAAATTAAATAAATAAGAATATTTAATTTCGAAATTAAATATATTCCTGGTAAAGGAAATATAACCGTTAATGGATTATCGAAAAAGTTACTAAAAGCTTTTAACGCGTTAAACGATTAATAAAAAAAAGTTAATAATTTTATTAATATTTACCTGAACGTTATTCGGCTTAACTTTATTTTAACTGGTATAATTATTATACCTATTGCGACGGGTTAAAAATAATAACCTTTTATTAAAAATTAGGTTAAAAAGTTACAAAAATACTTAAGATTTTTAATAATATTAAATCTTCCTAATCGATTACAAAACCTTCCGAAAAAAAAAAGAAAAGCTTTAAATTATTTTGTTTAAAACGGGATTTTCTAACGTAAGGTAAATAAGTAATACGGTATCCGTAAGGTAATTAATAACTAGCAAAAGCAATACGCGGTAATTAAGTAATATTATAAGGATTACGGCAATAAAGGACAAAGTTCGACCTATCGGCGTATAGCAACTTCTTACTATTAACGCGGAATATATAAACAAATTCGAAAAACGGTATTTGCGCATCCAAAATGCCAGAAAGCCGCTAATTAACGCTTCGAAAAAGAATTACGGCTTTTTTAACCTATTAATATAACTGCTATCTAGGTAATCGATATATAATTTATACCTAATAATAATAGTTATAAGGTTATTATCAAAGTTAAATACAAGTTATCCGCTTACCTGGAATTAAGGCTTTACGCTTAATTATATCGGCTACGATTAAGAACTTTTTAAACGAACATATTTTTTATCGATATAATATTGCGATCAAGATTAAAATAAACGAAAGCTTTAAAAAGAAGGACGAAATTATTAAAACTTATAATGTTTTTAAAATTTAAAAAAAGTTAAAGCTACGTATATTACCTGGCGATAAGGTTTAATTAAAAAAGGACAGGTTCCGATCGTTAAAGGTTTAATAAAAACGACGAATAACATTAACCGAAAATAAGTTAAGCTTTTGCCGAAAATAATCTTCGCCGATAACACAACCGTCAAAAGCTATGGGTTTAATCCTTACGAATTACTATACGGTTAAAAAATAATCCTACCGATCGAAATAATACTACCGACTTAGCGTATTATAAATTAAGATCTTAATATTTTAAAGGAAAGATTAATTATATAAAAGATTAGACTGTTAAAAAGAAAGGCCAAAAATATAGCTAAAGTTATTAAAATAATCAGCAACCAGAGATATAAAGCTATTAAACTTGCAGACGAAAAAAATAAAAATAAAATAAAATAAAAACCTTTATAAATAAATAACTTAATACTTCTATATAACATACCAAAACATATTAACATATCTGAAGATATTGAATTAAAGTACCGTTAAACTAAACCGTACTTAATTAATAAAATTAATAATCGAAATATTTACTGTTTAAAGCAAATTAATAAAACGAAATTATAAAAAGCCTTTTTTGCTAATAAATTAAAATAATTTATAAAAGATAAAAAAGAATATTAAAAGCTAATTGACTTACATAAAAACAACTAAACGAGGCCATTATCCGATTAACTAGAAAATGTTATGTTAAATGTTTTAAATATTACGGAAATCGAGCTACTTAAAAACTGGTAGCCTAAAACCTTAAAGCCTGTAAGAATTAATATTAAGGTCCAAATACCTAATAATCGGTTAAAAGGTTACGTAATTATGGACAGCAGTAAGATACCCAATGCAAATCGATTAAACAAACGGGAAGAATTAACGCGATTTATTAAAAAAAACTAAAAGTAAAGGGTTTTTTTTCGGTTTCTTATTACCTTACCTATAACTATCTTACATAACGCCTATATTTTTTTACAACTAATTAATATTTCCAAACTTAAAAAACCGGGTTTTTATTAAATACCGAAAATTAAAAATATATCCTTTAATTATTAAACGAAAGCGGCCCTTATCAAATGCCTTAATAATTAAATAAACCTTTAAACGGATTTTTTTTAACTTAAAAAAACCGTAAGTATTTACCCTTTAAGTAATCGAACCGATTATCCCGGAATATATACTTATAACCTTCGACAAAACTAATATAGTTACTATAAAACCCTCTATAAAATGCGAAAATTAATTAATATTTAAAAAATAAGAACATAACATATTAATTAAGCTGCTTTAAACCTTTATATCTTTGTTCGCATAATTTACATAAAACTAAGGTAAGCATTTTAAATATTTAAATAAATAAGCTAATAACATACCGAAAATCTATAGATAATAAGTTTATAAACAAGCCTATAAGTTTACCTCGAATAATTTCGCCGTATATAGGATATAATAAAAGCTTTTTTCTTTAATCAGCTAACATAATGATAATATTAAACTAAATACCCGTTACAGCCCAAAAGTTCTTCCCGATAGTGCGCCATTTATAGTACCAACTTTTAGCAGGATAACCGATAATATTAATTAATATAGCTCCGAATATTTATATTTAATTAATACTATTTTCCTAAAACAGGTATTAAATAAAAATAATACAAACCTTAAAATATTTTATTATTATACGTTCGATACGGCTGTAATTATTCCAGAACTTGGTTATTACATTCTTATCGTTAAGTTCGATCTTAAAAAGTTAAAATAAACCTAAATTAAAAAATAAGCGAAGTAACCGATTAATAATCCAAAATCCTGTTAAAATTAATAAAGCGAGAACGAAATTATGATACGAAGTCGAAAACTAACAGGCATATAAAAAACTAAGGATATTAACTTACGATTAATTAATCGTTAATTAATAATATGTATAAATAAATCCGTCTTCGAAGTTAATAATTCGATTAATAACATGATATTCGATATTAATAAGTACGGTATTTTTAATAATGGATTATTTATAATAAAGATCTTAGGAAGTAAATAATCTTGGGAGGCCGCAATATTACGGTACCTATATTAAAAGGTAAGAACTAAGTTATGGATAAGTACCTAACGGTATATGGGATTTTAGGGTTTGCGAATATTATTAGGGTTATATGGAGGCTTAATAATTCGATTAATAGCTAAAGCCTTATTAATACGTCTCGTTGAAAATTTGGAGAATAGTAACGAATTCGAAGCCATTAAATTTGCACGACGAATAACGGAAATCTTATCGAGATTATGGAAGTTCCGATTAATACGGAAAGAAATAGGTTAAACATTACCAGATTGCCTATTATCTGGACCGGGTAACTCTTTAATAAACGATTCCTTTATTAAATTAACCAGTTTACCAAGATTTGTACTTTTATAAAAACCTAAGGTATTACGAAGATCTAACGATTAACGGGAACTTATGATAATATTAATTAAATACTGTAAAAATGAATAAATATGTATTAAAATCTTATGTTATTTGCAAGATATAATCGCAAAAGAAAAGTTGGTATAATGATAAAAAGGAAAAGAAATATGGGTGCAAATAGTTAATTAAAGTACGTAACGGTAACGACATCTTCTCATATAACATCAGCCGGAATTTTCCGGCAGTTTTTCGGCGTACACTTCTTTTAATTAGAAAATTAATATATTAACCCCGTCGTGCCTGATCAGTTTTATATAAAAGTTACTATTAATTCCTAACGATTTCCTGTATTTTTATAACTTCGACCTTAATATCTTAATACTTATATATTTACATATTTAAATATATATACATATATTCATATATTACGCATAATCCTTAGCTATCGTTTAAATCCTTAAGTTATAAAGTATTATTTTTTTCGCCCCTTAATACCTTAATTAATTAATTTATAATTATTATATTATTATCCAAAAAGCGTACCAACTAAAATAAGGATAAGAACTTTAAAAAGTTAAATACGTTGGATTCCGGAAAACTCGCCCAGATTGCCAATATACCAATATGGGAAAAAGATAACATAATGCAGTTATTTCGTAAAATGCATAATAATAGTTTTATTCTTTATCTTATCCAACAGGTTCCCCCGGAAATCCGTTTTAATCGAATTACCCTTATCCACCGTTTTAATTAAAACAAGGAACGTTTATAAAAAGATATTACCCTATTTCCTTATTAAATTAATAAAAATAGAATAATTCCGTAATAGCTTTTTTATAACAAACATTTATAATTTTAATGGATTATACTTACTTACGTTCTTAATATATTATTACTTTTATATAATTAATCGCCTTGAATATATCTTAAAATATTTTAACCGTTATTATTAAAACCAGTAAAATAATTTTTAACGGTTAAGCCCGATATCTCCGTAACGAAATTACGAAACTAATTAAAATTAAGAACTTAAAATATATCTGGTTTATTACTTATATTAAATTCCAGATTTATAAAAGACCTAAAGATTATTAGGTTGATATATTATATATCCGATCAAAACGTTAAATGTTAATATTTAATACTTATTTTATGGTTAACCGTATTTAGTTATTATTATAATTATACCGAAAGACTTATATAAAGTTAAAGTTTAATAATCTCTTTATTTATATAACGATCGCAAGGATATTTACCTAATTAAATACTATATTTACGGTTTATAAATAATTTATATATTTTAAATTATTACGCGTAATTATTTAAAATGGGAAAATAATAACTTAAACGAACCGATTAAATAAAGCGAAACCATTTTTAAGTTTAAGATAATTAACATAATTAAAAGGTACCAAAGTTTAAAACTAAATAATAATAATATTAAAAAACTTATAGGATTATAACCTAAAAGATCCTTATTTTTATTATTAAAAAAGAAGTTAAAAACCTAAAAAAGCCCGATAATTTAAAGTTAAATTAGTTCTTTCGTCCTATGGAAGGTAAACGACTATAATCGACAAAGTAACTAATTAAAGGAACCAGTAACCCGTTAACCAAAATATTAGCTATCGAATCTTTTACCTCCCAACTTTATATATTTACTAATTAACCAAAATAAACCTTTAAAACATTTATACTTTTTTCCCTTATTCCGCAAATTACTTAATTCCGTCCGGTCTTTAAAAAGTTACTATTTAACCCGGAATACAAATTAGGATTGCCCCTTAGTAATTAAAAAGTTCGAGCAATAACAAAAGGTTGGTATAATATACCGTATAAATAATTAGGAAATATATACCAAACTGTAAGAAAATGACCTGAACCATATTTTCCACAAGGCTGGCTTATTTAACCTAAATATAAGGATTCGATTGCGAAAAAGGCAAAGCAGGACAAAGTTTAATAATATAAAAAAGGGGCCAAATAACGGGATAAACTGGCGAAACGTTAAGGACGAAATCCTAAGTTAAGGAAAATAAAGGATAAACCGCGTAAGCGTTAACTAAATTAGTTCATATGTTTTATATATGTTTTTTTATTTATGGCGTTGGGAGTTAGTTACGTTGGCATTTATTTCTTAAGATAAATCGAAAACGATTTTATCTCGAAAAAGGAAAGTTAAAATGGTACAAGGTGCAGAACCGGGTACATGGCTTTACCGATCAATTAGTTATCACCAGTCATGTATTTCTAGAAGTTCATTTTTCGCTGGGCGCAACCCCAGAAAGACCAGACAATAATCATCGCCACATATATGGATTTAACACCACATAATACAGTTTGCGTTGCCTTCATTATCTCTTGAACCGCGGGCTCGATCGTGACACTCTCTTCAATTCTGCACTGATCAGGACCAAACCACCCCGTCCCAATTCAGTATGGAACTAGCTTTTTTCCGTATTAATTAGTAATTTAACGTTTTATAAAGCTTAACGGATTATATAAACATATTCTATATGTTCCTTCTTATTTTTCGAATCAATAAGAATGTCGTCAAGGTAACAAATAACGAAAATATTTAAATATTTCCTAAGTATATAGTTAACCATTCGTTAAAAGGTTGCTGGTACGTTCGTAAGTCCGAAAAACATAACGAAGTACCTAAAAAGTCCGTATTTCGTCCTAAAGGCTATCTTTCATTTATATCCTGGTTTAATACGAATTTAATTATATCCTTTTTTAAAATTTAAGCTAGTAAACTAAATTACTCCGTATAAGCAATCTTTTATTTCGTTAATTAAGGGCAATAGTATCCTGTTTTTAACCGTAATGTCGTTCAGGTATTTATAGTTAATAATTAAACGTAATTTCTTCTTTTTTAAAATACGAAGAATATAAGATATCCGGCTAATAAACTAGAATGTTATATATGGCCTTTTCGAAGCTTATCTTTAAGATATTCGCGTAATACTTATAATTTTATTTCGTTAAAGTTATAAATTAGTTGAAATCTGGTTAATATTCCTTTTTTAAGCATTATTTTATGGTCTTATTCCCTATGCTTTAGTAGTTTTATTTCGAATTCTTTTCGAAATAATTGTTCATATTTATGGTACTATAAAGGTACGTTATTTATGGTTTCTGGCTTTAAAGGTTAATACTTTAAATAATCGTTTATCTTTTGCATCTTTGTTTTAATAGTAACCATAATATGTCATATTCTTTTATAATACCCTTATTTTCTTTTATATCCTATTCTTATAGGTAATAAGGTTTTTGTCGTATCTTTCTATCTGCATTCGTCATTATCTTCGACCGAGCGTTAAGGTTTACTCGTATTTTGTTTCTTTTTGTCGAATAAATATAAAGTGAACTTTACCTAACTAATTATCCAATCGATTAAAGGGTTATACTTGTACAGCTATAGTTTTCCGAAGATCATAGCGTAATTCTTTATTGAAACGATGTCGAAGTCTGCTATCTAGTTTTGTCCGTTAACGAAGATCTCGAAGTAATTAATCTTACGGGTAATCTTTCCATTGTCGCAAGGAAATACCTAACCTTTTGCGTTTTTGGCAATATAAAGTTTTATCTTTTCCTTTCATAGTAATCGAAATTAATTAACTATATCCGGCATAATATAATTACCTTTTGTTATTTCGTAATTTACAAAATGCCGTAAACCAATATGTTCTAATTAGTATTTATAAGGTAATAAGGTCGTTTTTGGCTCTTATCGTCACGTTTAAAACTTTTTTAAAAAGCTCCTCCTGGCTTCTTTAAGTCTTACCCTCTTACGGCTTTCCTATAAATGGTGTTCGTTTTTTAACTTGTTTTTTAACGCCTCGATACGCTTTTAATTTTGTACGTTAAGGGCCTGTAATTATTTTAGTTATCCTTCCTATCGCCGTAAAGTAACTTCGAATAGGAGGACTTATGTCCGGAAATCTTCTTTGCTGATATATTTTAGTTCGGGGGCTTTTTATCCCTCTTATCGTACTTGGAACTGAGCGTCGTATTGCTTTATATTTTCGTTTCTTTTTTCTATTTCGTTTTTAATTTCTTATCCCTTATTCGGGTCGTCCGTAAAGATTAAACGGAAGTTTAAGTTGTTAATTACTTTTAAGGATATCTTTATGATAATTTAGTAAACCCATTCTTTTTTTTGTTTTATGGTCGCATTATCCGAAATACCATATAAGGTTTCCGTCGGGATAGGTCTCTCCTTCGGGTTAATTCGTCGTTACTGTAATAATGTTAACAATATCTTTTAAGGCGTACATTCTTAAATGTTTATACTATCGCTAATCCCTAAAATCCTTTTTAATTTAATTATGGAAATCGAATTTTTGGTTGTATATTTTCGGAAGTCGTTTTTCGATATATCGTTATTTTTCCACATATTTAAGGTAATAAGCGTCCTTACATTAAATAGCATAAAGTTTCCCATATCGGTCCGGTTATTTTGGTAATAGCTCTTCGTCCTAACTTCAGTACTTCTCAATTTATGCGTTTGGTTCTAACTGTTTGTACTGCTATTACCGTTTTTTTTGGGAACGGGAAAGTCGCTTATTTTTTGTAAGCTTTTTTTATTTATCGTATTCCTTTAGTTATTAGGCTATTATAAGTTCTATGGTAGGGGCTCGCTGGTTTTAGATGGCTGCTTAAAATAGTTTTTTTGCCTTTTATAGTTCCTATCGTGTTTTCTTAAGGGGATTATGATTATCTTTAACCTTGATTATGTTAATTAATGAATTGTTATCGTTTTAATTATTTCGGGGGGGTCCTTAAGGGACCGGTATTTAGGTATTTTATCGTAACCTTTTCAGTATTTTGTGTTAATAGGCCTTATGTCTTATTTTATTGCAGTTGAAGCATTTAATGGTACGGGGTTCGCGTTACTGGATTACGCCTAATTTTATAGGTCCTGGTGCCGTTTTATCGGATGTATTAGTTTTTCGTAACGTGTTGGTATTAAGAGGGTACCTTGGTGTTACGAGAACAGTGTTCTCGTCCCAAGGTCTTACCTTTAAGGCCTAGCGCGGGAGTGCGCTACGACTAAAGGTCGGCCAAGGGGCTTGGCCCTTAAGTGATCTAGATGATCTAGGTGATCTGGGACTAGATCACATAGATCACATAGATCCAC